>VDFB02146013.1:63461-74722 GCA_007258455.2 Sequoia sempervirens | reverse complement strand
AAAAGGATTTGAATGAAAGGCAGCAGAAGTGGGTAAGTAAGCTCCAAGCATATGACTTTGACATTGAATATGTCAAAGGAAAAAATAATATAGTGGCTGATGCTCTTTCAAGAAGGCCTCATTTGCAATCACTTTGTGAGTTATCAGCAGATTGGAAGGAGTTAATTGCTGCTGATTATGTTAAAAATCAGTTTGCAACCAGCTTGCTAGAAGGTCATTTGGTTGATGAAAGGTATAAGTTGGTTGATGGGATAATTTACTACAAAGATAGAATCTTTTTTGTGCAAGAATCTAAGCTTAAAAAGAAGATTCTACAATCTTTTCATGATGTTCCCCTTGCTGGTCATCAAGGGATTTTCAAGACTTATAAGCAGATTCGTGAAAGATTCACTTGGAAAGGGTTGAAAGAAAAAGTCTTGAACTACATTAGAGAGTGTCTGATTTGCCAAAGAAATAAAAATGAAAATTCTTATCCAGCTGGTCTACTTCAGCCTTTGCCCATTCCGAATCAGAAATGGGAGAGTATTGCCATGGATTTCATCACGGGGTTACCCAAGGTGCAAGGACGTGATTGTATTTTTGTTGGAGTTGATAGACTAACGAAATTTGCTCATTTCTTTGCTGTTACCACTTCATTTACAGCAGCTCAAGTGGCTGAGTTGTTTTTCAGAGAGGTCTTTCGTTTGCATGGGTTGCCTAAAACTATTGTCAATGATAGGGACAGTAAGTTCCTAAGTGTTTTTTGGCAAGAGATCTTCAGATTGAGTGGGACAGTGCTTACTCCAAGCACTAGTTATCACCCACAAACAGATAGGCAATCAGAAATTGTGAACAAATGGTTAGAGGGCTACCTCAGAAATTATGTTTCAGGGCAGCAAAGAGCTTGGATTAAATGGCTTCATTTAGGAGAGTATTGTTATAACTCTTCTTATCACATGTCAATTAAGATGTCACCTTTTATGGCTCTTTATGGTTATGAAGCTACTAATTTCGTTGATTTAGTGTTTGGTGATAGTAGAGCTCCACAAGCACAGGATATGTTACAACAGAGCCAAGACATCTTGAAATCTCTCAAGGAAAATTTGCAACAAGCTCAAAATCAGCAGAAGTTATATGCTGATCAGCAGCGTATTGAGAGGTCTTTTGAAGTTGGGGACATGGTCTATTTGAGGCTTCAGCCATATAGACAATCTTCTATCAAGAAAAGTGGTGCAAAAAAGTTGAAGCCACGTTTTTATGGTCCTTTCAAAATCACCAAGAGGATTGGTGAAGTTGCTTATGAGTTGGAGCTTCCAGCTGAAAGCAAAGTACATAATGTCTTTCATGTGTCACGCCTCAAGAAGGCAATTGGACACAACGTGGTGGCTACATCAGAATTACCTCCATTGGATGAGGAAGGTCAGTTGGTGTTGATTCCTGAAGAAATCCTTGATACTAGAGAGCGTTCTTTGAGGAGAAGGACAATCAAAGAATATTTGGTTAGATGGAGGAATTTGCCTATTGAAGATGCCACGTGGGAAGGAGAACAAATTTTGTTGCATCCATCTTTTCAGTTGCTTGAGGACAAGCAATTTCGAGGAGGGCGGACTGTAATGTCCCCTTCTCATCAGTAATCTGTTCTGACACTCATCCGCCTATTCCGGAAGCTTGTAGGCATGTATGAGGTAAAATTAGGGTTTCCAGTTCTGAGGTTCCTCGGCATTTTTCTGAGAATTTACTATTTATAGTAAATTCTATTTTAAGCAATATGGAGTTTGTTAGCTTTCAGTACTTCATTTCCAGTTGGAGCATTTATTTGCAGTTCTTATTTGACCTCTTAAGGCTTTTTTATGTTGAAATAAGGCATTAAGGTTATATTATGCAGTTGACCCCCTTGGCCTAGTTGAACAACTTCAAGTTGTGTTTAAAAAGGGGACTTTGAAGGGTGACGCCTTCATGAGGTGATTAAATAATTTTTGATAAAAACATTATGCCTTGGGAAAAGTGGACGCCAATTAAATAAAAGAGTTTTTTTAAAATAAAGTGAAATTCCTTCTAAGCAATTTGGACGCCATCTTGAGAAGTTGAATGATTTTGGGAATTTGAAAGGTCTCCTGTGTCTTTTGGTTTGCTTCTCAGGAATTTGGAGAGTTATGAGCTCTTATTTAATGAAGGTTTTTGCTCCAGCATTTCATCCATTCATGTTATCATACTGTTATGCTGTCGGAATGACATTTGAACTCATGCTTCGAGGATGCTACCTCCTAGCCACTATCCAATTTCGTGTTTGAAATACAACACCTAGTTGGTTTTTGCTGCTTCTCATCCAGACTAGCAGATTTGTGCTTATAGTTGGAGTTTTTGATGAATTTTCCAGATTTTGAAGTTGCTGATGTTCTACAGCTGAAAGTGAATTCTGTTAGCAGCTCTTGGAATAAAATTAATTTGATTATGGGTATTTTTGCTGAGTGATTGTTATGCCAAGGCGCCCCCTCTTGCAAAGTTTAAGATTTAAATTTGAAGATTCTGATTTTTTATGCCAAAATCGCCCTTGAAGAGGGCCGTACCATTCAAGAAAGCATTGGGATTTGTGCCAGAAATAAAGCTGCTGTTTGGTTGCTGTTTGATGATCAGAAAATGTTCGCATACCTTCTAGGAAGACACAACAAAAGACGGCATTCAATTCGGAGGTGAATTGAGTGAGTTATGAACATTTCATTGATTCTCATAGTTGCAGATTGATATTTCCAGTTTACAGTTTTTGTATCAGATTTTAGAAGTTCTGATTTCTGATTCATTATCAGCTGTTAGAGAGATAAATAATCATTTGAAAAGCATCTAATATTCATGTGTTTGAAGATTATTGTAATTCCTATGTAATTTGCAGCTTATTTCTCATTTGTACAAACTGTAAACAGTAGTACTGTTCCAGTTTTAAATGCTGCAATTCTTTCTTTATCTTCTCACATAAGTACCCCTGGATGGTTTACCGCCAGTGTGGTTAAATTGATTGTAACACTTTTGTACCCACTCATAGTGGTGAATCCCCACAGCTCTGTGGATGCCCGCCGCAGCGGACGAATTGTTTTTATTGTAATCTTTTCCCCCCACTGTTTGGTGGTAGTGTGGAAATGCTTTTCATGGCTGGTTATCCGCCTATCAATTTCTAGTTTTCAATTCAACACTCCATCATATGTTAGCACCTCGCCCTCAGTGGGATCTTGAGTGCACATTCTTGACGTTGAGTAGTTTTCTTTCAAGTATTTTCATTTAGCTCCTCCGCCATATGACAACACCTGTCCCTCATTGGGATTGAGTGTGCATTCTTGGTGTGAGTTCATTTCAAGTTCAGTTTTCTATTTGGAGCTAACGCTAACCGAGTTGATTAAGTGTTGGTTATGTGTGTTAATTCATCAAAAAAATTGGTTAGCATATTTCACTCTGACTCAAGATCGATTGTTTTATCTAGCTTTAACACTTGCACAATATATGTCTTGACCTATGGAATTTTTCACAATCCACTCCAAGATCATTGCGACCCAAAAACAAATAGAATAGATAGCAAGTATTAGAATCTATAGCTGGTGAGTACATGTTTTGTCTTCTAGCTCCTCCACGACATGACCATGTTGTAGTGCTAGGTATTGGTGATGCACTGTTTCCTTCCTTTTTAAGTTACGCAGCTCCTTCAAAGAATGTAATATCGGCTCCAATATGAGACAACAAATTCAACTGTTGTAAGCTTCTTGGTAATCTTCAATGCACTAAAGTTCCCGTCATCTTCATAGGCTCCTCACACTGCATAGGCTCTTATAAGTCTGATATACTTTCCTGATTATTTGTAGGTTTCACACAAGAGTTTGATATTCCTCATCAAGCACTTCATCACACGTCTCCATGCCTTTGACAATAATCTTTATATCATATCTTTGACATTAATGATGATATGAACAGATTGAATGAAGCTTGAGTGATCCATGTTCTTTGTATCTTGTTTGGGCATATTTGTACGATTTGTGGTGTTTAACAACAAGGACAATTTGACATCAATGACAACATTTCCAACAAATAGTCTAAAACTCGCACATTTTTCACTATTTGACCTCACCTACCTCCCTAGACGCTTAGAAGACCATTTTTGACTAGGGCTGATATCATAACTTTCTGGATTAGGATTTCTCCTACCTAGAAATGATTGTTCATCAAAAGGGCACGAATTTACAGGTCACTAAAGGAAAAAACATCCCAATAACACCAAAATTGATATGATGGAGCTCTGTAGCTACCAAATTAGATTTAATAATGCTTAGAAATCATTGTTTAATCAAAAAGGTCTACAGTTGAGGAGATGTGGTGGTTTGGGTTTTTAGGCCTGATACTTCCATGCCATCGCTTGGTGCCATTTCAATAGATTTCTTGGCTTGACCATGTTGTAACATGTCAGATATAGGGGTGTAATAAATGAGAAGTGGATTTGTTAGTTTGTTGTTTGTTCCCTTGTGCCTCACGTGTGGATTTCAATATTTCTGTGGGTGGTTTTGACTTAATTTGAGATGCAAATCATGATGTGTGGACCATTGAGAGGGTTGTTGTGAGTTTATTCAAATCATCAATGTTTTCACAATCCCTAGGCTCATGCAAGTTGCTTGACTCCAAGAAACGAAGGATCTATTTCCAATTTGTTGTTCTTTGAAACAATTGGTTGTGGAGCCAATTTTTGGGTTTGCTAAGCTCCAAATGTATTCTAGGGCATCAATATCTGTGCGTCTGAGTTGTAAATCAACTGAATGTATTATGTAATAGCATAGGGAGGTGTTGTAATGTATATCTTATGTAATGGATGTCTTCATGGCAGTTTGTAATGACTCAAGGGACTATATAGTCACAATTGTTTAGTTCCTCTCACCACATTTGTTGGTGTGACTGCAATACAAGTTTGATGTGTGTATAACATCTAAGTGCATTACAAATGTTTTGTATTGGTCATTCTTTTATTACACATGGGTCGTACTTTTGAGATGGAATATTAAACGTGTCCATCATATTTGATATAATCTTTGAATTTCATTTTAAATTTTTAATGTAAATTCGGTTTTGTTGATGCTGTACTTAATATTTTTGTTTCCATTTTGCTGTTAATGACTCAGTTGCCTAATGGAGTAAGCACCGGTCCATATTGGTTCAAGATTAAACATTTAAAAAAAAATTCATCTCTATTTTGGTTAGTTGTAGGAGTAGATTAGGTTTAATTTAGAAGTATACATGTTCATGATTCAGTATTACAAACTATGGAACAAATCTCAAGCAAACCGAAACTGTTAGATCATCAAAGAGTAATGTGTAGCATGCTTGAAACTTGCCATTGTGTATGTAATGACAAATGAAAACATCTCAAGGAACTATAATGATGCTTATATCTGTAGGTGCATGTACACGGTGCCTTGTCAGCTATAAAAGAGGTCTAAAGCAGCTAATTGATCTTGATCTAATGACAGTTATAGGGATCAAGTGTACATTTGGATATAGGTACAGATTTGTTATAGTTAGTTACATTTTAACCGATTTGAAAACCTCCTTAAGGATATTTCTAGGAACACCCTTCATAGTCTAAGCTGAGCTTAAAGTGTAGGAGAGATTACCCACTCTCAAAGTAGGTCTTTAATTATCCTCAATCTGTTGATGAACCTTTGTTTCACCCTCTTCAATACACCCCCTAGCCCTAAAGGTGTAACAGCAGTTCTAGGATTGTGGACCTGCAGTTTAGGGACCTAACAAGAATGATCACCTCTTTTGAGATTTCGCTTAAATCTTGTTCTACAAGATTCATTGGATTTAATTACAATAGTATTTATTCAGGCTATTGGGCACTTTGTCTCTCTATGGTTTTGAGTCTTGATTAATCAGTGAACGAAATTTATGTTAGGATTTTGGTAAAGGTTAGATATTTCAGCAATTTAAGGCTTTGTATTAGACTTTTAACTTGGTTTGTCAAATGGGTACTAGCATGTATAACCCTAAATGTTGTAATGTTGTTGACAACATCTTCCATATCCCTTAACCATAGATGCCTGTGCACTTTGTCTCTGTTTTGATTATTGCAATATCAAATGGTTGATTGAGAAGCATTGATTCTTTTTGTGTGGATCAGTTGTGGGTGATTTTACGCATCTCAGAAGGATGCTCGATCCTTCTTAGACTCATTTTTTGATTAATATATTACAAATTTGTTTCTTATCTTCACGAAAACAAGAGGGCATTAAGCATTACATATAATTCTCAAGACCCTTGCATTATTCTATACACATAATCTTGAGTTGGATAGTTTAATCCTCGTTTCTCTCAACATTGATGACAAGAAATGTTACCAGTGTTATGCCAAGATACTTGTTTCATTTACTCTTTCAGTATATATCAGGTTGTGCTGCATATGTAGCTATAATTATTAATTCTGTATATACTTGCACACCATTTGAAATGGTTTTGAATGGCAATAAATGTTGCAGGTAACGTTCACAGAGGAAAGAGCATCATTCTTGCATTTTCTAACAAACATCTGTGCAATAATTGGAGGTAATCTATTTTTTCTTATTAAACATGGATATTCCATAGGTTTGTAATTGACCTGAAAAGCAGGCCAATGAGGGCTGGTTATTTGTCTCATTTATGGATGTGCTATTTTTTTATTGTTTCATCCTGAAAGGAAAACTTTATGCTATATTACTTCTCCCTGCTATTTATCGTTTGTAATTTTTATTGGAAAAGCATACCAATGGTCTGAGGCAGCGGGGTGGTTTTTAGCCAGGCTTGATTAATCCATATTTTTTGCCAGGTCGAATAATGTGGTTTCTGTTTTACTTGGTCTGTTTGTAACCTGTATCTTTGTTGAACGATCTACTCTGTGTGTGTCATTAATAAGTATATATATTCTTTTTTTCTTTTCCATACTTTTGGTTCCTCAACTTACAGTAGTGTATGTATACCTAAAAGTAGGTATGTTTTCTTATAAACCGAAATATATAAATTTCTTAAATGCTAACCTACAATTGCTGGGGTTTTGTCCAGGAATATTTACTGTTTCCGGTATTATAGATTCATTTGTCTACCATGGCCAACGTGCAATCAGGAAGAAGGTTGAAATTGGTAAGTTTGGCTGAAAGGCAGCATTGCTTCAATTTTTGTAACTCTTTGGATGTACCGTTCATCCTTTGCCAAACATATACATTTATAAACATTCTTTTGTTTCCAATTTGCTCATCTAAGGATACAAAATTTTACCATATAATATGGTTCAGAATAATGTTTCCTTTGAGACTCAGGAAATGCCCGTGACTTATACCTGGTGAATTTTGCACTAGGATTTTATTCAATCAAGAAGCAATTTTCTTGGCCACATTGAATGAAAGAGGCAATAGAATTTACCCATTTAAATTTTTACCCATTTACACTAGCTGTGGAATGCCCATTCAAAAGTCTCACAGCAACAAATATTTAATTATTCAAACTTTTAGGATCATGGTAGTTGACTGCTTTTGGAGTTTGTATAAAAGTTGGTTAGAAACATCATTAAGAGGAACTCCATATTTCACTCGTGCAATTCAAGCCTTGGAGGGGTGATCCATGAATACACAAATGTGTATGAGAACATGAAGTATTGCTATGATAATGTTAATAGCTCCATCCTAACTATTATTTGCCAAAATAATAATTTAAAAACCAGTCTTTGCATTGATCTAAAGCTAAGAAATTGCCTATTGTTTGTTTCCTTTTAGAAATGTTAATGGGATTGGAATGTTTCTGGCTAGAAATTCCTTGGGAAATCGCTAGAGATGCTACATGGATGTTTTCATTAACATTACGTGCAAAGAAACCTTGTTATGGGTCTTGATGAAGTTTATAGTTGGTCCATTTTTTGATTTATAAAAGAAGCCTTCAAGTCCATCCTTAAAAATGGTAAGCATTATGATAAAAAGAAACCAAGAAAATAAAATTGGGAACAACATTTTTAAAAATAATTCTAGGTTGTCAACGGTCATATGTTTAATTTTTTAACAACCTTATAAAGTTTTTCCACATCTGAAAGTTTCAAGAGTTCACATCTTAATAATTTCTATGAATTTGCAATTCCTCTTCTTAAAATTGTAATAATGCCTCTTGTACTATCTGCTTCGGAGAATCTTGTCATTTTTTAAATTCCATGTAAGCTAAACACATCATAGTAACATTTTAAAATTGACCTCATTGAACTACTAGTGTGGACATGCCATTTTTGGCATTACACTTTCACATTCAATACTATTTTAAAGTTAAATGTAACTTTTATTAGGCTGCATGCCAATATATACCCTCTCACTTAATCGGAAAGAAAAATGAGGCTTGTTGGTGTAAATAAAGTCTTGTACCTAGTTCATTAATTACCAGGGGACTTATTTACACATGTTAAGTTTACTTAGGTCATAGGAAAGAATCTTTCTAGAAAGTGTTAATTGTCATTAGTTGTTATCTTATCTTTTGACTTGTAATACATGTGAGCCTAGGTAAGTGTGATTAGTTGTCTTATGTCATATGATTAAGACACTTTTCATAATGCTATGACATCTTGTATCTCACCTTGGCTATATAACCAAGGGGTCTTTCATTGAACACATCATATCATTGAATCATATTGATAAGAATACAATTTATTTTTGTCACATTCCATTCTCTCTATTTGTGCTTTCCATTTAGTCTCAAGATCTTGGTAGCTATAGCCAATTCTAACATGGTATTAGAGCGGGTTGGGTGCCATTGGATAGTTTTTTTCTAAAGAGAGATGATAAATCTTGATAAATTGAGTATGCTCTTTTCTTGCATCATATGATGATCTAGAGAATCATAAAAGCTTGAAAGAAATACTAGATTTGGGGGGGTTTCATTTTTGGCTATTTATTGCAAGTTCAAATCGAAGCTTGTTGGTGCAAATTTGAGCTCACCATTGCATCTGGAAGGTTCGAGAAAGTCGATTTTGCCTTTTGTTTCGTCCAAATCAAACATACGAGGCCAAATCTATGAGGGTTTGAAGTTAAAGAGTGGTTTGCCAAATCCAAAAGGTAGCTGCATTTTTGGAGCATTTTGGATCAAATTTGATCCTACCATCGCGTGTGGGAGGGCCAAAAACCCTAAGATTGACTGTCAATTCGTTCAAATCAGAGCAGTTGTCCGGTGAAGCAAAATTTTTTTGCCCAAAAAGTTGTATGGCCCCCCAAGCGTCATAATTACACTGGGTACAATTTCTGAAAAATTAAAAAAAAAATTCTGTTGAAAATTTTTGATTTTTTTTTTCAATCGATTTTGGTTTTGGCATTTATTTGTGAAAATTTTGTATTAAATTTTTTTATAAAAAACAAGGGTCAAACTATTTTTTTTCTGCGGATTAAATCCGTAGTACTTTTGGTATTGCCTTTGCGAACGGTGACTGATAGGGTGCCATGTGGTGCTTGTTCACTAGGCCACGCGACCCCACTTGCGCTTCTTGCGGGCTCCACATTTAAAACAACCTGACAATCAAAAAAAAATTTGGCGGTGGTCTTTTCATTCAAATACCCGGCAAAAAGAATCTGCAGATCCCGGTGTCCAAATCTCAGCGTCTAAATCTCGACGACTAGATTCCAACCTAGAAGATTCCACCGAAGGGAATATTCTGGCAGAAGAATATATCGGCGAAGGAGAGCATATTCTGTGACGGGCATTTGAACATCAAACTTAAGCCCTCATAGCGCGTGACAGCCGCCAACCCGTCAAATTTAGGCTCATCGTTTGATGACGTTAGCATGCTTTAAGGATTTTTTCTACCCCTCCATTTGCAGTTTTAGTTTTGCAGCTAATTTTCAAATGCTCATAACTTGTGCTCAAGACCTCCAATTTGTGAGCAATTTTTTTTATTTGGGGTAGAATTTCGTGCTCTTCATAGTGGTGTAGACGATTTTTGATTTTGGTATTTGGATTTTTTAGAAATTACAGATTATCATAGGTGTTGTTGCTTCGTCTTCATTTTGGGAACTTTGGGAGTTCATATTTTGCTCCTACGGTAACATTTTTAGGTGATTTTTTTTTAAAAGTGCATAATTTTTCGTTTACTTTTCAGTGGTATGATCAGATTGATCACATTTTGTACCAAAAATTGTACTTGATTCTATGGCCTATTTTGGCATCTGTAAGCACTAAGACCAAAGTCCACTTCCCTGTTTTTGGCAAGTGGAAATTATAAACTTACTAAATTTAAAGTTTCAAATTAGATATTGCTTGGGGCGGTTTCATGATTGAGTGATTCAGGGGGGTAATCTTGTAGTGATTGGTTGCATTCTTTTGCTTGGTTTGTGTTCTTGCAATGGGGAAATCTCAAATTGAACTCCTGACTCTACATAATTATGCTACATGGAGAAAATCTGTATGGAACTATCTCATGGGAAAAGGTCTAATAGGCTATCTAAAGGAAACCATTTCTCAACCTATTGATGCTAAAGAATTGGCAAGATGGGAGATTGATCATGAGAAAACACTTGGATGCATATGTTCATTAGTCTCATTTGATTTGCAATTTCATATTGAATCATGTAAAACACCAAAAGAGGCTTGGGAGACTTTTGAAAAATTGTATGTAATGTCCCCGTTTTTAGCACTTCACTTTTTAGTGATTGGTAGCCTATTCCCAGTGTGCTGTCGGCTGGTCAGTGGCAGAATTAGGGTTTCCGGCTGTTTGATGGGTTCTCTTGATGATTCAGGGTTTTGCTTGTTGGAGTTTGGTTGTTTGGATTCTGGATTCCTTCTGGGTTTTCAGAGAGCTTTGCAGAGGTACGACTTGCAACTGCGTCGGGCAACCTTTCCGAACTTACTATTTTTAGTAAGTTATGACGGCTACATCTCGGAGTTTGGGATTTTGGAGTGCGGATTCTTTCTGGGTTTTCAGAAAGCTTCGCAATGGTGTCGCATGCAGTTTGATCCGAGCGACTTTCCGAATTTACTATTTTTAGTAAATTCTATTTTTGGCAGTGATCATGCAGTTTCCAGTGCAGTTGGCTTTCTTCTTCAGTCAGTTCAGTTGGCTTGTTCATTTTTGGCTTTGGGGCGCATTTGGAGAGATAAGTCAAATTATTTAAATAAAGTCATATTTTAATGTTATATTTTACTGTTGACCCCCCTTAGCCTAGTGATTGAACTTTAAGTTGTTTTAAAAGGTGGTCTTTATGGGTGGACGCCTCATTGAGGTGAATTATTATATATTAAAGTTCAAAATATTACTTGGAGAA
>VDFB02146013.1:0-63441 GCA_007258455.2 Sequoia sempervirens | reverse complement strand
AAAAATTCTATTGAAAATTTTTGATTTTTTTTTTCAATCGATTTTGGTTTTGGCATTTATTTGTGAAAATTTTGTATTAAAAAAATTTATAAAAAAAAGGGTCAAACAATGTTTTTTCTACAGATTAAATCTGTAGTACTTTTGGTATTGCCTTTGTGAATGGTGACTGACAGGGTGCCATGTGGTGCTTGTTCACTAGGCCACGCGACCCCACTTGCGCTTCTTGCGGGCTCCACATTTAAAACAACCTGACAATCAAAAAAAAATTTGGCGGTGGTATTTTCATTCAAATACCCGGCAAAAAGAATCTACAGATCCTGGTGTCCAAATCTCGGCGTCTAAATCTCGACGACTAGATTCCAACCCAGAAGATTCCACCGAAGGGAATATTCTGTAAGAATATTCTGGCAGAAGAATATATCGGCGAAGGAGAGCATATTTTGTGATGGGCATCTGAACATCAAACTTAAGCCCTCATAGCACGTGACGGCCGCCAACCCGTCAAATTTAGGCTCATCGTTTGATGACGTCAGCATGCTTTAAGGATTTTTTCTACCCCTCCATTTGCAGTTTTAGTTTTGTAGCTAATTTTCAAATGCTCATAACTTGTGCTCAGGACCTCCAATTTGTGAGCAAATTTTTTTTATTTGGGGTAGAATTTCGTGCTCTTCACAGTGGTGCAGACGATTTTTTATTTTGGTATTTGGATTTTTTAGAAATTACAGATTATCACAAGTGTTGTTGCTTCGTCTTCATTTTGGGAACTTTGGGAGTTCATATTTTGCTCCTACGGTAACATTTTTAGGTGATTTTTTTTTAAAAGTGCATAATTTTTCGTTTACTTTTCAGTGGTATGATCAGATTGATCACATTTTGTACCAAAAATTGTACTTGATTCTATGGCCTATTTTGGCATCTGTAAGCACTAAGACCAAAGTCCACTTCCCTGTTTTTGGCAAGTGGAAATTATAAACTTACTAAATTTAAAGTTTCAAATTAGATATTGCTTGGGGCGGTTTCATGATTGAGTGATTCAGGGGGGTAATCTTGTAGTGATTGGTTGCATTCTTTTGCTTGGTTTGTGTTCTTGCAATGGGGAAATCTCAAATTGAACTCCTGACTCTACATAATTATGCTACATGGAGAAAATCTGTATGGAACTATCTCATGGGAAAAGGTCTAATAGGCTATCTAAAGGAAACCATTTCTCAACCTATTGATGCTAAAGAATTGGCAAGATGGGAGATTGATCATGAGAAAACACTTGGATGCATATGTTCATTAGTCTCATTTGATTTGCAATTTCATATTGAATCATGTAAAACACCAAAAGAGGCTTGGGAGACTTTTGAAAAATTGTATGGTAAAACATATAAGATTAGGGGATATCAGATTGATAATGATTTGATGAATCTTGATCCCAAAAGTTTTGACCACATCGAAGATTACATCTCCAAAATCAAACAACTAAGAACACAGTTGAAGGAATGCAACATTGAAAAAGAGGATTTACAATTGATTCTGAATGTGTTATCCAAGCTTGGTCCTGAGTATTCAGTATTTGTTTCTGGCTTTCATACCCATCGACTTTCTATGGGAGCATCATATGTTGATCCTAAGTTTGATGACTTTGCAAATCTCCTAATCCAAGAGGAAGCTAAGTTAATGAACATGGGTCTAATCAAGTCTTCCAAGTCTCAAGCATTAATGGCTAGTGAGTCAAAGGTACAGAAAAAATCAGGGAATCTTGATAAACAAAAGAAGAAAAAGAACAAGCCACATAAAGAATCAAAATCCTCAAAAGGAGAATCATCAAAGGAGAGGCCTTCTTGTGCATATATCAAGAAAAATGGACATGAAGAACACTATTGTTATAAGAAGGATATTGATGAGTTGAAAAATCTTCTCAAAAGGAATCACATTGATTTTCCTTCTAGAATGTCTGAATCACCTCCTTCAAAACAGTCTAAAAAGGACAAATGTCAAGCTTCTACATCAAAATATAAAGGACATGCTCTTTGTGCTCTTTTCGGTCATGGATCAGGGAGATGGCTTCTAGATTCAGGAGCATCTCATCATATGGCATCTTCGCAATCTATATCTTCTTCATTTCAGCCATGTACTATGTCTCCTATCTTGATGGGAAACAATACATACATGAGTGGGATCTATTAGATTTGGGGATAACACTTTCCAAGATGTTTTGTGTGTTCCTCATTTGACGAACAATCTTTTTTCCATATATCAAATTACACATGGTGGAGATGGGAGAACTGTGGAGTTCACACCTAATTCAATCATCATTCGAGACTTGGAGAGTTGAGAGATCATTACTACTGGGGTGGTTGATCATTCATCTTGGTTGTATACCTTTGTAGATTTTGCTTTTGATGGTGACATAGTTCCTTCGATTGTTGATCATATGAACCATGATTCAAAGGAGACATTTGACTTTTTGAACTTGGGAGTTCTCACATCAGATCCAGTTCTTGAGTCATGCATTTCATCTCCTCCAGCTACTGTTGCAGTTGATGATGCTTGTGTTGCTATAGATATGGCTTCTTTTGATTCAGTGCAACATGATCCTGATTGTCTTTCAAATTTCGCTACTTTGGATGGCTTCTTGACAGGTATTTCAAACTTGTTTGTGGAGTCTCATCTTGCAAATTTGGGGGACATCATTGATGACATTCATATTCTCTTTGATGGAGAAGAACCTTCTTTAGTTGTTGGGAGGGAACACCTTTACCCTCTTGTTCATTCTCTACATGATCATTCTTTGTTGTTTGACGTGAGTGTGGATTCTTTTGGACAACATTTGGAGGAGGCTCCTTTGTCTTCAGAGGGGATATCTTTGTCTTTGGATCATGTTCTTTATTCAACTCTACTAGATTCTACATTATCCTCTTCAACAGTGTGGCCTAGAATCCCTGTTTGGAGTGTGTCAGATTTTGGCATCGACATGGAGACACTTGAGTATACTTGAGAGATATCTTCATCCATCATCCATCTTCCTGACATCCTGCATACATCCATGGTTTTGTTTCTTCCTAAGGGGAGGAATGTTGTTTGACGCTTTTAGATCATCTTCAACATTCAATGTCGAGCTTTTACCATCATTGCAGGAGACTCAACATTGAGGGGGGGCTGCCTTGTCTCTCTTCTACTTCTCTCTTATGGGGGGGTCTTTTTCCTCACATGGGGTTTTTACCTTCTCATGCATCATTGAAAGCATTTTATTTTTGTATTTCATCTCTTTTTTGGGAGGAGTTTTGTCCCGCTAGGTTTTTTCCTTTTCTCTGTTTGTGAGAGATTTCATTTGCATTTGTATATGGGTGCCTAACATGGCCTAGTAGCTGATACCCATTCTTGCATCTTTGTGTCATTTGCATAATAATCTGCTACTCCCTAAGTTGCACTTAAGGGGGGGTGTTGGTGTAAATAAAGTCTTGTACCTAGTTCATTCATTACTAGGGGACTTATTTACACATGTTAAGTTTACTTAGGTCATAGGAAAGAATCTTTCTAGAAAGTGTTAATTGTCATTAGTTGTTATCTTATCTTTTGACTTGTAACACATGTGAGCCTAGGTGAGTGTGATTAGTTGTCTCATGTCATATGATTAAGACACTTTTCATAATGCTATGACATCTTGTATCTCACCTTGGCTATATAACCAAGGGGTCTCTCATTGAACACATCATATCATTGAATCATATTAATAAGAATACAGTTTATTCTTGTCACATTCCATTCTCTCTCTTTGTGCTTTCCATTTGGTCTCAAGATCTTGGTAGCCATAGCCAATTCTAACGAGGCTTGCCAAGATTCACAGAGGAGAGTCCAAGCACTTGCTTCCCCATACTTGAAAGGCTGGCTTTCCAACAGTAGACATCTTTTTTCAAGCTAGCACACACATTCCATTCTACTATATGAATAACCTCAAAGTTCACACCATGAATAACTTTAACACGGTGTTGAAACCAGGTCAATATATTGTCAACAAAGGAGGCGAGAGTGAAGACACTCGTCGCCTCCAAAACATCATGATTGTGTGAGACCAAAAGATGCTTAATGACCAAACAAAGATCTTAGCATAAATATTTAAGATCCTCCACAATCCTATGCGCAACCAACAACTCCTTGTCTAACACCCAAAATTCACTCACAGTTGCAGGAAGCTCCAATCGCCACCCCTTACTTGGGCTTAACCTCTCCAAAACAAACAAACCCACACACATGAATGAAGTTGTAGGAGACTATTAAATACTTAGGGGTTGATATTATAATGTGTATTGGTTGATGGAGAGGTGTGCATATATTTTGTAAGGCATTCCACTAGCTAATTAGAATAAATAAAATTATTGTGATTATTTTACTTTAGAACTATTCTATTATATATATATATATATATATATATATATATATTGGTAAGTGCTACCAAAGGGGGTAGCTCCCTCTATTGATTTGAAAAGGAAAATTACATCACCCATACAACATCATTTCTGTGATACAGGTATCCATTTCAGTGATATAGGTATCCAACACCTTCAGAAATATCAACCGACCTAGCTACAACATTTTCTTCAATCAATCCTGGCTTGGCCTCAAGAAACTTCATGAATTCGCTTATATTGTACTTCTGCTCCACCTCTTTTTTGAATACCTTCCAAGCCTTGTGCAATTTTTGTTTCTTCTTGTCCTGGTTGAGAGTGAGAACACCCACCACGAGACCAGATTCTGACTCAATTGGCACTTTTTCGATGGTTGTCGAAATAGCCAAATATGTTTCCTCCCTCCTGTATCTCAACATAGCCCGCACACCCCACAGTCATTCCCCAAGCACTTGAACATAGTTGGTGAAGAACCTTTCAACACCATGTCATGTGTGTGGGAGCCACTCCAGAAATCCTCTCCCACCACCTTCTTGATCGTTGCAACCTCTTTATCTTGTGCCTTTGGAAACAAGAAATGAACCTACTCATCAATCATTTCCACCCTCCTGCATCGCTCCCACCCAAGCACCTGCATGATACACCAAAATGCACAATCATTCTTGCGATGAGTAACTAGGCCCCTAGTGACTCATCTTATAGGCATCCCAAGACAACAATCTAACTAGCGGGAGTCCAAAAATAGATATCCAAATCGTCTGTGGCGAGTGACATAGAGAGGAAAAGGCTGTTCTTCCATAGCAACACTGCCAAATGGCCCCAAAGGTACCATCACATATCAACTGGACGAATGAGCCCGCAACCATCTTCGTTGATCCACACACACGTGAAGCCTACAACTGCCTAGGCCCGAACAACCAGTACTAAACTTAAGGCCTCCATCAAGTCATTTCTGACCACCTCCACTAGTCGGTTAGGAAGGTTATGTTTCCCCGACCACCGCCTTGGCATCCATGTCTACCCCCATGTTGGCCAACACGTTAGCCGCTTTATTCGCCTCCCTGTAAGTGTGTTGGATCTTGAAGTCATCCAACTCATCAAGACTTTGACAAATCTCAGCGAGCTCGCCTTTCAGTTTCCAGTTCACCTTTTTCTTGCATATTGCCTCGATGCACACCATTGAATCTCCTTCAATATCAACTACTCGAAGCCCCCTTTCCAGGCATAATCTAAGGCTTGAGGTCAACACCTCCGATTCGACACAATTATTTGTTGTCTCCCCTAGATTGTGTGCCATCGCCCAGATACAACATCCTTTTTCATCGCGAATAATCACCCCTGCTATTCTATTAAATATATTTTAGTTTCTAGTTAAAAATTATTTTATTATCTTACATTATTTTTTATTAGGATAAAATTGTTTTGAAGAGGCTGTCTTGTACACCAGAAAGAATAACACGAAGCCAATATAACAAGTTTCTAGATGGGACAAACACAATACAACTACAGCCAAGTTGCCAAGCAAAAACAATCACAATTGTAACCAAGTTGCCAAGCACATGATAATGCCCAAGGATCTTGCCTAACCAATACCAGATCCAACTCTATTCAACCTCACACCTCAACTCTGGTGTGTCATTGAGAGAGATTTGGGAAGACCTTTCTTCCTCCTTTGCACAATTGTCCAAGAACCGCTATCTTCTAAGCCTTTAGATATAGGAAGGGTGGAGGAGACATCCAACCATGAGCTCAATGCAAACAAAGGACTATATAGTAGGAGAAGCTAACTGTTGAACAATTAGATCAAGAGCATGGTAGGACTCGCCAATAGGGGTCGAAGGAGTGGGGCTTTCTAGAGCCACACTAATTGCTTGATAAATTGTTGGAGGGGAATAGGAAGAGATGACACAACATTTTGTTAAGACTCATCATCTGTCTAGGACCCATCAATGTTAAAATTATTTTATTTTATCTTACATTATTTTTACCCTAAAATTACAACTTTTTTGTACTTTGGAAAAACTATGGTTCTATTATAACTTTGTTTTGTTTTTACTTTGAAAAATATAGTAAATATTATACACTTATATGTTATTTTTTAATAGTTTCATTTTTAGTTATGAATATTTATTTTAAAACTTTGAGACTTTGTGCCTTGTCTTTGTAGAGGCCCTTTATATATATATATATATATATATTTCTAAATAGTTTTTCTTTCAACTATTTTTTCATTGTCATGATATGAGATGCTTCTCTCTTACCACTATAGGTTATGCCTCTTGACTTAAGTACATATAGAATGCTTTTAATTCTTAAAATATAAAATTATCCTTCAATGTTTACTATTTAATATTTGTTTAATACCAATTTATAAAGTTTCTTTTAATTGTAATAATAAATCTATTTTATTTATTTTGTATATAAGCTTTAAAGTTGACTATTATTTTCACTTTTTCAAAATTCTACTTATCATTTTTCTTTAATTTATTTGTTTTAAAGTTTATAATATATATGTATTATTTTGAAAGAGAAGGCTTTTTTCACTTATATATTTTTTTATATATAATACGTGTGTAGTGCTTTTTTATATAATTATAAATTTGTAAGTGATATGATTGAAATTCCAAAAACATTATCTAAATTTTAATAATTTTTTTTTTCATTTAATTAATTTTTTTATACTTATAACAAATACATAAATTTAAATTTCTCTTTAATTAATATGATCTGATAAAAATATTTTAGTTGCATTTTTCTAATGAATAGTTTAATTAAATTTTTGCATTTTTATCGATCTTGATAAATGTACATTTTTTTAACAATTTGTATTTTTTCTTAAAATATCAATTAAAAGGTAGTTAAAGGACCAAAATTTTCATGAAAATTTCAAATTCTAAGGTTCATTGTTTGACACAAATATTTATGGTTTTGTTGGTTTAAATGTTACACCTTTAGTTCTTAGGGTTATTGTGTAGTGCTTGGCTGATAGGACTACAAATATTTGTGTTTATCAACCTTTTGATAACACCTTGAGGTATTGTTATTAGTTTATAAGAATTTCATGTGTGATCATTTAAGAATTTTTAAACGATTTAATAATAAAGAAGTAATTTCAAAGGTATTTTAATTTAATAATATTGATGATCATTTTGAGAGATAATTGAGAGTGTCAGAAGTACTAAACATAAGGACAAATTTATAAAAATAAAAAATTGTAGACATGTATCTTTCTAATAACATTAGTTTTTTTAGGAACATTATGTAATAAGCCATGTTCAAAATGCAATATTCTTAGAAATTGAAAGAAATCAATGGCTTGTTTTATGGGTGATATATATGTTGGCAAATGCATAGTCCCTTATATAATGCATTTTAATATTTAATGCTCGACTAAGATAAAAAAATCTTATGAACTTTGTAGGCACCATCCTACTGGAGTGTTGTACCCAAAATAATTTTTTGCTTCATTAAGGCATTTTGATAAAAATGGTTAAAATCTTGTAAAATTGTCGTCAAAAGTCAACACAAGTCAGTCTTTGAAAATGGCAATTTGCTATTCTTAGAAATCTTTGAACAACAAATGGATCATGAGGTTTTTCTGGGTTTATTGTCCAAAGGATACTTGCAAAATTTTGAAAATTTTGAAAATAGGGTTGCAGGCCCCTATTTTTAAAAAAGCCCTAAAAATAGGATGTTCCTAAAAATGACTCAAAATGATTTTGATTAGTTAATCTTTCGTTATGATCACATTGGTCCAGTCAGAATCATGAAAAAGTCAGTTTTGCTCTGGTGGGTCTATTTCACTTTGTTAAAATCTAAGCTTCAAACGCTGCACAAAACAACCTATGGCGAAAGATGCTCAAAAAATGGTGAATGGCAGAGGGGAATTTCAAAAGTTAAAAAATGCAAAAAATAAACTAAGTTTGGAAAAGCTTGGATTCCTTGTTTCAAGGGAGATGCTTGGCAGTCAATGCCTTAGTCAAATTTGCAATGTTTATGCATGTGAAATGATGAAAGCAATCACAATGGTGAACGTGGTCACATCGTCAACAACGCAGTCGGCAAGACAATGAATGCAAAGCCCGAGGACGTAAAAATCTTCTAGAAAATAACTAACTCTAGAGCTAAAAGCGCCCTTGTAGAGCCAAGGGTGGCCATGAATTCAAAGGCTCAAATGCAGTTGTTAAGACTTGCAGTTTTGGGGGTCTTCTTTAGAATTCTTCCAGCTTCGCGATGAATCTGACATCTAGTCCACGGGATCTGTCAAACACCCAGGAACGAAGATCAAGCGGGAAATGCTGAAAGCCAAGAAACTCAAAACTGATGAAGTCTAGAGCAGAAAAGCACCCCTGCAAGCCAGGGGTGCCTATGATTTTGAAGCACCAATTTTAGTTTTTAGCTTTCATGATCTCCAACAGGCCCTCCTCATATTTTGTCCACCTCTGCAGTGAATCCATCTGCTAGCTCAAAAGACCCATCAAACGCCGACAAGTGAAGATTGAACAAACACCAAAGTGAAGGAAAAGTTGAAAACATGAAAAATTGACTAAGTATAGAGAAAAATGCACCCTGCTAGCTAAAGGCGCCCAACTTTTTGAAGCATCAGATGCAACATTTAGGTTTCACAACTCCCAAGGAGTCCTTCTCAATTACTATCAGGATTTTTAACAAGTCTATCAACAGGTTCATCGAAGTAGCGAGCATCTAGCAACGAAGACCAAACTAGAGCATTTCGTTAAGAGTTGCAAAGTGGAAATTGTATCTCAGAAGAACAAAAGCGCCCATGTCAGCCAGGGGTGCTTAGAACTTTGAGCCCTCTAAATCAACTTTCAAGAGTTGCAAAAGTAGTCATCCTTTTCGGAACTCTTCAGGCTTTCCATTGAATATCTCAGCCTGATCACGAGATCCATCAGTCACCGGCGATTGCAGATTGAAGCACGAGAGGCAAATTGGAGGAGTTGAAAATCACTGAAAATTGGTTGTCTGGCAAACAAAAGCACCTTATCTCAAGAAGGCGCCCAAGAATTCAAGCCACCAAAACCATTTTTTAGGATTTGTAGCCTCCAAGAATATCTTCTCAGATTTGATCATGCTCTAGAACGAATTTGTCAGCCAAACCTCAGGATCAATCAGGCATCTGGAATTTAGGATCAAACATAGGCAATTTATCAAAGAAAAGATGAAAATCTTCAAAAATTTACTAACTCTAGCAAACTTGGATGCCTTATCTCAAGGTGGCGCCCAAGTCAACTTGAGTTACAGGTTTTTGAAGACTTTTCTCAAGCCTTGGCCACCCAAAATTTTGGGGTTTCTCTAAGTTAACTGATATTCATGCCAGATGACTCCTCAAATTAGGGTTTTCGCTAGTTAATTGATGCTTCCACCTCCAAAGTCTATTTATGAAGTATTTGGGTGTCCTTTTTCATTATTTCTGCAGGTTGACTCCAAACGTTAAACACAAAATTTTGTTCTCTATGGCATTTGAAGGATCAAACGACAGGGGTTTTCAACATTCTTTGTATTTTCAAGATCAGGTTGCACAAAAGAACATCAATTCATAAGGCATTTTTCTAGGGCATCAATTTTAGAGGCAGTAGTTCATAGTTTTCAACTTCTGACGATCTGGGTTATCTTCTTTTTCAATCTTCTCCAAGATTGGGAAAATTTTCTGCAACTTCTTCAACTTCCTCTGTCTTAGGGTTTCTTGCATGTTCAACAAAAATCAATCTTTTCACAAATCTGACCTTTTGGGTTCATTCAACACAAGATTGACTACAAAACCCACGTGCTAGATTTTTCTAGAAAAGTTGCCTCACTACCTCCATTTTTTAGGGTTTTTGAAAAAATCTTCTTTTTTCAGAAAATAGACAAACTGGGTTCATTCAACACACAGGTGCCTACAAAACCCACTTCTTTGAGTTTTTCGAGAAAAAATGCCTCATTGCTTCTACCTCCGAAGGGTTGTTGCATGATCGTGAAAAAGTCATTTTTTCAAAAATTTGGCATTCCGAGTTCATTCAGAAAGACATTCTCAACAAAGCCCACATCTTAGAATTTTTCGAAAAAATTGCCTCTCGGTGAAGCTATTTTTAGCCTTTGTGAAAAAGATGTTCAAGCATAGTCATGTGCATAGTCATTCTTCTAGTTTTTCAATATGCAGTTCTCTCAAATCGAATTCAAGACCAAATCGGTCTTGATTAACGATTTCAGACACATACTTGTATCAAGCAAAACCCATAGTTGATTTGAACACCTTGAATGGCATAGACTGCATCACACTTAACCTTGAACAATCCAGGTTACTTGAGGTAGCCTCTTTTCCCATCTCGACACAAGGCATCGAGTTTGTAATTGCTTGTGTCAAGCATTACAACCCCACTTCACGGGAAATCCAGTTAGTAGATGGGCGAACAATTTGCAGCCTCAAGCCAGTAGATATTGAGAGGTGTTTTGCTATTCCACCATGTGCAAACAACTTGATAGTGTCAATGGAAGAATGTGAAAAGGCGTTTAACACGAAAAGGAACAATGTCAAAAAATGATGGCAACAAGGTGGCGCAAAGAAAAACGAAACTGTTTGCTAAGGAATGTTGGGCATGAAGAATTCAAGGATGAGTATGCAATCATGATTACTCTATTCAATTGAGTCTCGAGTCAAGCAGAAGCGAACAAGTTTCAACAATGGATGTTTTACATCATGTCTCAGCTTGTCAACAACAAAGAACATTACAACTAGCTTTGATCATCGAAACTCTTCATAGCCAGATGAAAGGATTCTTCAAAGCCCACGAATTCCATATGGTTTCATACCTCGTATATATGATAGCCTTTCAAGGCCAGTTTAGAGGGTTGAATTCCGTTGGAACTCTGGGTGTTCAGTGAGTTCATGAGCATTTTTCACAGCTAGAATTTTCACAGTCAAAATGTCACTTCAACCAGGTAAATGACCTTTTTATGATGCACATGGTGAAGGATCTTGAAAACGAGTTACATATATGTTTCTCATCATATGCCAGATTGGTAATGATAGAGGCCAATTGGTTCATCCAATTCCCACATTTTCCTTCATTCGCATATATGGTTTCTCAGTTCATCTAGCCATGCTACCTCGTTATCCATCGGATAAGGTGGTCTTCATTGAGTTCCTAAGGTAGTTGCATGAAGTCCACACCTTTCTGCATAATAGATGCAAGTCAGCTGCCAATTTCCCTTTTGAGATGGGTATATACAGATGCAAGATAGCAATGGATGCCAAGTTGATGAGCAATGAAATGACGAAGCTTAATCTTAAGTTTCTCATTGAAAATAATTCATATGACCCTTGGGATCTCTTGGCAACTCACCTTGGTGGAAACTCTTCACCATGGAGGATTTATGGTTTAGTTGTGAAGATTAGTTTGAAGAGTGCATGCGCAATTACGGTATATTTACTCTTCCACAGATCGTTGATTTCTTATCAAAGGATCTAGAAGGTTTATTGGATGATGATGGAGAAGTCATACTTCCCACATATTTCAGAGATCACATTGACCAACAGCCACTTCGAACCATTGATTGGTACGCCAAAGAGAGCACCTCCATTGAGGAAAGGACAAGTTGAGTTGTAAAGAACAAGCGGCTATTCCTAGACAACAAGAGGACGCATAAGGTGGTCACTCCAGTTACAGAGCTGCCATTGGTTTTCACCACACTACCTTCCACTTCCAGATCAAAACCCAGGGTTAAAGTGATGCTTCATCCTCTAGAGGGTACAAAGGGTAGCAGAATGTCAGGACACTTGAAGGAAAAGATGAAGGTTGCTGATTTAAATCAGCAAGAACAACAAATGGATGTAGCCGAGGATACAGTTGAACCAACGCCAGAAGTAGAAGCATAGCCTCCTATTCTTCCATCACTACCACAACTGTCTCCAATTCACATTGACTTGGAGCTTGATTCACCAATTCATGACATATTGACACCAACTCATTCATCAGGAGTTGATGAGATTAGAACTAATCCTCACAGTGAAGTTAGTCGAGACTCTTTGTCTTGGCTTGAGAACCTCCTGGGTAGGAAGAGGAAAAAGTCGGCTTACCAATTGAACTTTGCAAAGTTTGATAATGTCTACCAAGACACATCAGACAAGAAACTTAAAAAGCAAGTTCACGTGGAGAAGACTGCTGACAATGAGATTGTCATTGCGAATTGAAACGTTAACATGGAGAAACCAACAATTGACCAAATAAAACATGACAAGCAGAAGAACACATAAGCATGCAACCATACCACCAGATTTACGTGGAAAACCCTACAAGTGAAAAACCAAGGTGAGTAAGCTGATTGGATCTATTATCGAAATCCAACCTCACAAATTGAAACAAAATTTACAATAGGTTTTATGCGTTGCAACCCAAAGGAAGCTACAACTCCCTGAAAACATAGTTTTATGGTTTCAACCAAAGGAAGTTTACAACTCCTTGCAAAATACAACACTTACAAAAGAGGTTACAACCTCTGCATAACATTGCAACACTTCAACACCTTTGTTACCTCCAACTCACTGCTTTTGGTACACTCACACATATATTTTCTCAACAAACTCTGTTGCCTTCAACTCATTACCTTCAACACACATTCTCACACATATACTTGCACATGCTTCTTCACACTTTCACATACATTCACTACTGAGCTATATGAACTAATCTTTACCACATTTCATTATCAAAATAGATTATGCGGATTTCTTATTCACACATTATCTTTTCAGACATTCACCATTCACTCATACATCCTTTCAATAGCTTTGATCTTCTATTTGTATCCTCACAAGCTTCAAAAGTTTCTCCTTGTCGGCCAAGATGAAACAAATAACATGAGATCACATGCATCAACCAGAGCAAGTTGGCTCCAAAAACATCCATGGCAGAAGGAAATCACATGTGGTTCGAACCAAGAGATAGTTAGGACCAATTTTTCCATAAAACACATTTTCAAATTGACACACACTTCCAAATACCTGGTGCAAGCATCTCAACATGTCAAGCCGGACAAACAAAAATATACCTTTCATGCATCAACTCCAAACCAAAGGCAGTACCGAAGAGACTAGAGAACATTATGTAGATCACTCCACGATAATTATATGGCTTGTAGAACACTTCTCTACACTCCTATTACCCCAGATCATTTCGCTTTGGCGCAAACAATTAATACCCAAATATCAATTTCGGGATCACTGTTATACATGAGAAGATCAAATACAAACTTGTGGTTCTCATAGCGAATACTATGAGTCAACTATGTTTCCCATAACCTCTTTGCTCAGTTTAGACAATTACTTGTTGGCGCAAGTCATTAGATCATCAACAAACTAACCTTCCAAGTTATCGAAACACAAACAACACACTAGCACATACAAAATCATTGGTGGTGAACCAAACCATATGAAACTTGAATTGAGAAGGCATACTATCTACATGAATATAAATCTAAAATCAGAAGGCAAAATAAGATGATGTGATGAAGTGCGAACTTTTTGTCCTTCCTTAGGCAACCACTAACAAGAACTTAATTTTTTCTTATTCTATTAACTCTAGAAAGAATTGCAGTAACACTTATGCATTGAAACTTGAGACATACATATCTCATTGCTAAATTGAGCTTACCTCCAATCCATAGGGCCACAAGTTCATTGGTGGAAAAACGCAGAGCATTTGACTGAGCTTTTGTGGTGCAAATCTTTGTGCCTTTGACATTTTGGAGACTGATGCATTTCTCTTCATACCCCATGTGAAGTCTTTCATTAGGAACACATGTAACAATACATCAATCAAATCATATTGACAAGTGACATCCAACCATGAACTTCAAAAGATAAGGTACAACTGTGTACCAATGATAACATTACAACCCTTCAACACAACTCTTCATTAAGGAAAACATACTAGTGCATGCAATAGCAAAATAAGTTGACATCAATGACAACAAAGTAACAACACATTTGCACCAATCTCCCCCTTTGTCATTGATGGCAACACTTTGTTCCATTTTCTCTCCCCCTTTGACATCAAGGGCAAAGGGCAGGTGTTTTTCCTTTGTGTCTGCATAAACATATAGGCTCCCCTTATATGTACAAACTTTAACAGTTCACTCCCCTTGAGAAGTAGCCTTGGTCACTTCAAAATTGTTCTTCTATTTACATAGATGATATATACATAAAGTTTTGATCTATTATTTACTTTGCATATTTACACATCATCAAAAAAATTGTCACAAAATTGTGTCTTGCATCAAGACATACTCAACTTTAACCTTATGGAAGTATATTTTTGTAAATTGACTTCAGCTGAGTCAAGGTGATATCCCACTGTTTCTTTGTAGAGGTCAAGATTTGGACTTGACTTACTAATTGCACATAAATGTCTTATGCTTCTTCCAAAGAAGATGGTGCATGATTCTTCTATGCAACAACATTTGTTTCTGCTAGAAGCCCAGTTAGTGAGGCTAACCTTAAGCTCACTTCCTCTTACAATTGTTTTACCCAACCTTTGATCTGATCCCTTTGATCTTGTACTTGTTGTATCTATGAGTGCAATTTCTCTACTTGTGCCCTTATGGCACCATCATTTTCATACATCGGATTATATGTAGCAACCACATTTGTGATCTACACTTCCATTGCATTTATTTGATCCTTGAGATTCTTTGTGGTTGCAAGCCATTGTAAGAAGAAAATTTATAATACCTTTGCTTCCTCTATACATTTTTGAATATATTTTATGCTTACTTGTAGTTTTTCATGTGCCTTGGCATGCTTTTGGAGGCTTCAAACAATTTATTATTGTTTATTTTTATCTCAGCTTGCTTCTCTAGATAGGAAGAATTCTCTTTGAATGAATCCATTAATTCTTTTAATTGTTGAGGGAGAGGCAAAGAGGAATCCTTCTTAGCATTAGGCATTTTTGTTTCTAAAGTTTTGATTGCCTCTAGCAAGCTTTTTGTACCATCCACTTGCTGCTGCAATATCTCTTCCCTTAATGAGTGGAAAATGCCACCAAGTTGCAACTTCTGAAGATATGGGATACCAAACAAGTTAACTTGTCCATCAAATATTGACAATTGTAGTAGCTATGGAGCAATCACAAGCTGGATCTATTTTTGTTGTGCCAGAAACTCCTTGATGGAGTCAATAGGAGAAGCAGATGAAGACACCCTTGGATTTTCTTGTGCACTTTCTCTGGAAATCGGTGTACCTTGCTCCATATGTTGATCTTGTTGATCAGTGTTATCCGGAGGAGGACTATTTTGCACACCATTATGTTCAGGAGAAGCATACTCAACATCATGTGCAACTTGCTTTTCTTGTTCCTCTTGTGGATTTTTCCATTCAGTGTTGTGTAGAGGAGATACTTCAATGTGGGGAGGAGACATATGTGGTTGCTCCACATCCTCAACTTCTTTTACTTCCTCAAGGATTTTATTGGTTACTTCTTTAGTCTCTTTTTGAATCTTATCTCTTTCGTCCTTTTCCATGCTCATGAGGGTATCTACCCTATGCTTTTTCCTCAACTCTTGAGCTTGCTTTTGGGATATTTTATCTTTCTCTTCTTGAGAGAAAAAGGATTTGGATTTGTCAAAAGCTTGTTGTTTCAACTCTTCATCCATTTTATGGATTTTTCTCTTTTCTGCCTCAAGGCATAAGAAAGGCTCTTTGAAACCTTTTCAATGATGTCACGAAGAGGTACATTGCATTTAATCATGTACATGACTATTTCCTTCTCAATAGTCTTCTGATCCATAGGAGGCATATCTAGATGAAGTTTTGTTGTTTCTTGTAGCATGCCATGACTCACAATCCCATTGAAAATTGCCTCCAATTGGAAAAGCACATGAGGAGGTGCCACTAGAGAAGTTTGTTGGTCTTATTTCTTTCCTTTTTAGCTTAGAGGTACTTTCCTCTCCTTCTCCTTCCTCTTCAATTTCTTTTGTTTGAATCTTCTTTCTTTTGGCAGGTTGCTTAGGACTTGCATGCTTGTTTGTAGACTTCATTTGAGCCAATGTTTCCGATGCAACTCTTCTTCTTGTGGAACTGGTATGAGCTGATGTTGTGGTTTGCAGAGTCTTAATAGTTGCAAAAGCTGATTTTCCAGGCCTTCTTGGCATTTGCTTCGAGAAAGTTTCCTCAGGGTCTGAGGGAATTTCTTGAGGAACCTTGGCAGAAGTTTTGGGTGTCTTCTTGGTCAACTCTAGAATTCCCAATTTCTGAAACATCTTTTCTATCCTCTTTTCACGTGAGTAATCTACCTTTTTCTAGATGATTTTATCCATGATTTCCCTACAAGTTTCCAAATCTCTTCACAGATGGATCTTTTTTCTTTTTCAACAAGTTTTCAACATAGGCCTTGAATATGTAGGTGAAACCTCATAAGGAAACTTTGGAATCCAAGAAGTTCTTAGCTCCACAACCTCTATATAACAATAGTCCTTGTCAACAAGAAAAGAGATTTCATCCTTGTTCTTCCTCACCATGTCAGAGGTAATTCTCTCCTTATCTTGCATTTTTGCTTGTAGATTCTTAAAGAGCCCTAGTATGTAGAGTTGCAAGCTTTTTTATCTCCAAAATCTATCATGTGGTTTCTAATTTTTGTGGCAAGAGGAATATGTTGTTTCCAGACCTTACCCTTAAAACTATACAATTCTTTCAAGAAATAGAATATCAAACAAATGATTAGAGACCCATACCTGAAATTGTATCCAGTTTCCTTCGCCCTTTTCAGGTTTTCAATTAGTTGTTCTCTCATGACCTCATAGAGGTCAAAATATTTTCCCTCCTTCACCATTTGGTAAGTAGAGTGGATTGTGGTACTTGTCACTAAACCTTCTTTGTTTGTGTTGCATACTTTGTATGCAATTCCCATGGGGGCATACTTAACCACCAGATTATTTATTTCATTGATACTTAGGGTTCTCTTATCAAACTTTGCCTCGGTCAATTTTGTAACCCTCTCATTCTTGAATGCTTTCATCATTGGAACTGGTCTGATAAAACATAAACTAGTGAGAACCCTAATTGCATCTTTTGTTATCTGATAGGGCTTATCCAAGTAAATGAATTCATTATGGATCCAACTCAAGATAATTCTTACCCATTCACGATTGTCATAGAAATCAGGGAAGTCCTTCCACACATCTAACCCCTTGGCTGCCACATTTGCAAACTCTGGTTTGTATCCAATATCCTCAAGTAGGGTTTTCCACAACTCTTCAAACTTTATATGATCAATTTCATTGATGGTGGCGTGAATGTAGATTCTCACATCCTCTGTATACACCACATCAGCAGGTACTTTGGAGAAAGCACCATCCTTGTCAACTTCTATTGCTTTGAAATAATACTTCTTGTATTTCAACTTTGGTTTCTCAAAAATATCAAACAATTGAGGAGTCACCATTAAAATTCCTTTAGAAACTAGGGTTTCACCTTTAGCACAATTCCACTCAAATTTGCAAGAAATTTTGAATGCCTTCTTCTCTTCTTAGCTATGGATGCAAATTCTTTAGTTTCAAATGAGCCTAGATTGTACAAATGAAGCATAAGTAGCTTTCTTTCGCCCTATCTTTTCACAATTAATGCACCTTGTCCTTGTTAGGTGAGTAGCTGCTAGAGTGTTATGTGCCTTCATAGAGATCCAAATTGATTCTACAGTCCTTCGTAAATAATGTTTTTGCTCCAGATATTTAAGCTACAAATTCTAACTTAGCAATCAAATTATTCAGACCATCTATTACAAATCAAATTGCATGTTGTAATGTTCAACATCTTATCCTTTTCAAGGTGGTGAAAGACTTTGTGGATGGTAGCCCCCCTGAGCCAATGTTCTATCTCAATCTATCATGAGGTCTTGTGCATAATGCACAAGCATAGTTTTATTCTTCATCTCATTATCTTGCCCTTGTTTCTTCCCTCAAACTTTTGTAGTTTACTTCTTTTGCCTGTTCAAGGTATCCTCATCTTCCTGTGTTGAATAGGTGGTTTCATAAAACCACTCTTGCAAAATCTTGCTTTATGCCCAAAGTTATTGCACTTGTAGCAAACAATATTATATTAAGGGGCTAAACCATTTCTCCTTACTTTAGTTTTACAATCAACAACCTTATGACCAAACTTATTGCATGCATAGCAGTAACCATAAAAGGAATGAGAGATCATAACATTATGTCTTGGATGCACAAATGAGTTCTTACTCATGTAATCATTTCTTCTTGCCTTTGTTCTACAATTACTAGCCTCTGACCAAACTTATTGTAATAATAACAGTAGCGAAGAAATGATTGAGAAAACCTAGAAGTAGTAGCCTGTCTAGGAGGAGATTTCTCGAAGCCCTTCTTTTGATTGTTGACCTTTATGAAGCCATCATCCAATTCCTTCTCATCTTTAGTCTTTTTAGAGTCTTTAACACAAGATTTTTCCTTGTTCATTTAAGGGATATCTATCTTTGAGTTCTAACCTTTGAAAAACCATGGTGAGCAAGTTGCTTGGATCTACTATCCAAATCTAGCCTCACAAATGAAAACATAATTTAGAACAGGTTTTATGGGTTGTGACCCAAAGGAAGCTACAACTCCCTGAAAACATAGTTTTATGGTTTCAACCAAAGGAAGTTTACAACTCCTTGAAAAATACAACACTTACAAAAGAGTTTACAACCTCCGTATAACACTGCAATATTCAACACCTTTGTTACCTCCAGTTCATTACTTTTGGTACATTCACACATACATCTACTCAAAAAACTTTGTTGCCTTCAACTCACTACCTTCAACACATATTCTCACACATATACTAGCACATGCTTCTTAGCACTTTCACATATAGTCACTACTGAGCTATCTGAATTGGTCTTTACCACATTTCATTATCAAAATAGATTCTACAGATTTCTTATTCACATTTTATCTTTTCAAACATTCACCATTCACTCATACATCCTTTCAATAGCTTTGATATTCTATTTCTATCCTCCACAAGCTTCAATTTTTTTCTCCTTGTTGGCCAAGATGAAACAAATAACATGAGATGTGCATTGACCATAGCAAGTCGGCTCCAAAAACATCTGTGGTAGAAGGAAATCACATGCAATTCAAACCAAGAGATAGTCATGACCAATTTTTCCATAGAACACATTTTCAAACTGACGCACACTTCCAAACACCTGACACAATCTTCTCAACATGTCAAGTCGGCATGACAAACATATAAACCTTCATGCATCAACTTCAAATCAGAGGCGGTACCAGAGAGATCAGACATCATTATGCAGATCACTCCATGATAATTATATGGCTTGTAAAACACTTCTCTATACTCCTTTTATTACTTCAGATCATCTCTCTCTATCACAAATACTTAATACCCAAAATCTTAATTCTAGGCTCATTGTTGTACAAGAGAATATTAAATACCAACTTGAGGTTCTCATAGAGAACAATACGACTCTCAACTATGCTTCTCATAACCTCTTTGCTCAGTTTTGGACAAAGACTTGTTGGCACAAGTCATTAGATCATCAATAGACCAACCTTCCAAGTTGTCGAAACACAAGCAACATTGTCACATACATAATCACTGGTGGTGAACCAAACCATATGAAACTTGAACTAAGTAGGAATACTATCTACATGAGTATAAATCCAAAATTGCAAGGAAAGATAAGATGATGCGGTGAAGTGCGAAGACTTTCTATCCTTCTTTAGGCAACCATTCATAGGAACTTAATTTCTTCTTATTTTGTTAACTATGGAAAGCTTTGCGGTAACACTTATGCACTAAAACTTGGGGCATACATACCTCATTGCTAAATTGAGCTATCCTCTAATCCCCAGGGCCACAAGTTCATTGGTGGGAAAATGCAGAGCATTTGATTGAGCTTGTGGTGCAAATCTTTGTGCCTTTGACATTTTGGAGACTTATGCATTTCTCTTCATACCCCATGTGAACTTGTCTTTCATTAGGAACATATGTAATAGTACATCAATCAAATCATATTGATAAGTGGCATCCAACCATGAACTTTAGAAGATAAGGCACAACTGTGAACCAATTACGACTTTACAACCCTTCAACACAACTCTTCATTAAGGACAACATACTAGTGCATGCAATAGAAACATAAGTTGAAATCAATGACAACACACTAACAACATATTTGCAACAATTAAGAGGCAACAATCTCTCCAATATGAGGCACCAACTTCTTGATAGATAAAGTATTTTTTTTATAATCCTCCTTCAAAAATATGCCTTTAAATAGTCTTTAATTATTTTCTCTTCTCATAAATCTGCTGGTGCATATATGATTTATTGCTTTGTCTTCCACACACACTTTTCTCCAAAATCCACAAACTCTATTTATACCTTCACCAAAAGAGGTGACTTCATCAATGGATGCAATGTTTGACAAAGGAGGCAACCCTTCATTTTTTTTTAGAACTTTTCATTGCACCCTTTATCAAATTTGGGCGATTCATAAGGTGTTGGCCCCCATAAAAATATAAATTAATTTAAATTTAATTCCAAGAGAAATGGATGCCAAGGATGGGATTCGGCCCATAAATGAAAATATTATTTTATTTATTAATTCAAAACTCCCGAGGCAACCAAAATTAGCATGAAATAGGCCACATTAATACTTTATTTTTTTTTCACTAATAACAAATGTTTCTTGTATCTTTTTCATGGTTCGGTCAACATGTGCATTTGAATGGGCGATTTAGTGACCTTTGACCTTAATGATGTCTTTGACATAAATGACAACATTTTTCCAGCATGTCACGATTCTATCCTATAAGAGGTCATATTAATAAATCATAATAAATAGTTAATTATGTGAACATAAAATTATATGAATAATATTATTTATGTGATTATGATTACATGGACATAATTGAAAGATAAAGTTCGTTGCTTGTATAAAGATCACAACATTATTTTAACAACACCATGTTGATTGATCACAATATATCATATACAAATCAAACATGTGTTGGATGTTTCCCTTAAGGATCAACTTATAGACAAGGATTGTAACCAATGCTCTTCATTTTTCTAATATAATTTACATTTTCTATCTTAAAGAGTAATGCTCAAATGAGAATGATGTTGATATTCTCAATGTTTTGAGAGATTTAACTCAAGAAATAGGAGTAAATGTCAAACGAGCCCTCTCTACATCAACAATATATATTTTGGCCCTTTCCAACATTTTCTCATTTGACTTGTGTATGGTTAAAACACATGCCATCTTGATGAGGATTTGTGTATAATTGCCACTTGTAATAGGTGGAACAAAGACAAACCTTGAGTTATTTGTCTCATGGAACACCAACATGATTATCAAATTCAACAATCACACATAATTACAACTTAGGCAATTGAGTACCTTAATGAGAGGATGAATTCTTTATTGTAATAAGTGCCATTAAGTAAGCCAACATTCACCCACAAATTGCACATCAACAATGTGTGTTGGCCAACACAATAGAACCACTCCATCCAAATGATCAAACATCATGTGATTTTATGCCCCATATATATGCAAATACACTACATGCAAATAACATGATTACTAACATTAATATTTTCTTATTATGGAGCATGATCATATTCATGGCATATAAATGCATAGATGTACCAATCATTACACTTCAACAGTCATTGAGACACTTGTTTGATTTTCCAACCCTCATATGTTATAATTGCATTCCTAATGTTTGTTAACATTTCCTTGAATATGACCTATTCTAAATCATGCCCTTGTTGATTGAAAACCGTGTCCAAGGTCATGATTGTCTAGATTGTAGTCCACAATGCTTTACCATAAGTGTTGTTTGCAAGCATACATAGTAATTAATTTTTTTTACATAGTTACAAATGTGTCACACATTTATACCAATAAATCATTATTAAGCATAACAATATAAAGAGATATTTGCACATCTAGTGGTATGTGTAATGCCCCAACCTAACATAGTCAAAACAAAACTTGATGGAACAACCTTTTTTTTGAAACAAAGACCACAACAACAATAATGCAACATTGACATGTTGCACTTACACAACCACGTGCACACAAGTATGGCAACGACACAACAACAAAGAAAACAAGACAACTTCACCATTGCATAAGAAAGATGGCAACAACAGAAGACTAACCAATCATGGGATAAATCCACCATGATGAACATACAAGAGAATGTGAGGACAACACCTACACGATGATTGATTTCTAAACCGCAATTGTGTTCTCTTTCCGCATCACACTAGGATAGGATGAGGGAATCATCAACCTCAAATCCACATCCAAACATAATTTACAACTCTAAACACAAGGGAAAACCTTCACAAGAGGTTGCCTAACCAAGTGGTAGAATTCTCCACTAACTGGAAGGACAATGAGTCACTTCTAAACAACTACATGCTTCCCAAAACATCTTGTCGCAATGCGACATCACACAAGTAAAATAATACTTCTCCACAACACCCCATGACCTATAAGGAATGTTGAGGATGCCAACAAGGCCAATCAAGAAGGATTGTAACCTTCCCAAGACTTCACAAGAGTAGGTGCACAATCTCCCTAACCTTAAGTTTGAAAACCAAGCAATTTAGAAAGAAGACATGCAAAACGAGGCAAGAGAAGCCACAAGTTCTAAAAAAAACACATTAGAACATGCACACAACACCACTAGACCCTTGGGACCATGAGGAACAATTTTTCGTTTACATGGTTTTCCCATACGAGGCTTCGAAAGAAAGGTCAAATCTTGGAACATAGATACTTGACTAGATTTTTGTGGGTTCTGATGACTAAAACGATCAGAACAGGAAAAATATAGGGCATATAAATTATTTTTCAATGGAATTAGGCTTAGAAAACCACTAGCTAACTGAGGTTAGGAGGGTTAACATTTTTTTTTTGTATGGGAATGAGGCTGCCCAAACACAAGATGCAACCACCCAAATAGAGAGACATAATTTGGAGCTTTTGGCTTACCAAACCAAGTCGTCCCACTGATGACTAGTCTGCTCAAAATTACTAGGCCACCCAATTGGACTTAGCCACTTTTCTATTCAGTCTGAGATAATTCAATAGTGCAAGATAAGGTCACCTAGATGCATTCCTAGGCTGCCCAATACTAAATTATTTTTAAACCCATAATAAATGTTCCTAAGTTCATTTTAACTTTCCAAGACATAAATACAACATAATTAAGTATGATCGTGCTTGACACCAACATCGAGACACGTAATTAGGGCTAAAACACTAATATTTATAAATATTTTGATTCTTCTCAATGAGATGTCTAATAATATCAATATTACAATTTGAATGAAAAGAAAGCATCTAAATACATGAAATAAACTTTGTAGAATATTGCGGTCTACCTTATTCTTGAGTAACTTTAATTTACCAAAATTTAATGATTTATTAGTAGATATAATGTTCTTGGGTAATATTAAACTTTAATACATATAAATTGACATTGTGCAACAATAATTAATCCATCAAATATTATTAACAAATTAATATGCATCAATAATGTGATGAAAAAATCATTTATAACATTTATAAGCAGCAATAATTAAATCAATTAAACATATTTAAGCAATGACTGCAAATAAGATTTATTAACACATATATGCAAACCACATACAGGCTGCTATCTGACACTCAAAGGAATAGTTACAGGTTTAGGATCTCCATAGCAAGGAAGCACCCCCAGAGGAAACTGATTTTCACACATAACCCAATCTACCTCATGGTATAAATAACACAACCCTAGCCATGACACTCTCGGGTGTACATTGTATCTTGAGTTGGACACACACTATGTTCCCCTTTTCTAAATGCCTCAATGCCAACCAATGACCCTAACCTTCACTCCTTTGTGCCTTTTGAATTCTTGTGTTTTTCCCTCTCTCTCCCTCTTTCTATGTATTCTTCTCTATTAATTTACGGGTTTAAATAATATCCCAAGGGTGGTTACAAAAGTCACACCCTTTCATAACTATAACAATGTTTGATAATTACATTTATTTTTCATTATTTTATTACAAATTTATTCCATGGGAAAAATTCATGTAAAAATTCTCCTCCTATAATTTAGGTGGTCCTCAAGAGCATGGGGCGTCTCTATATCAAAAACAAACAAAACAATCTTAGTTAAAAAATGTGGATATTGTGTTTTAATAAAATCAACTTTCCCCAAGTAGCACTATCAATACTACAATGACTTCATTTAATCTTAACTTCATCTATAATTCTATTCCTCAAAGTTTTAGATCTCTTTTCAATTATTAACTTAGGTTCAATTTTAAATTCACAAGTAGGCTTGATAGAGATGCTTTTCTAATCAATAACATGGTTTGCACGATACACATATTTCTTAAGCAAGCTTACATGAAACACATTATGAATCTATAATTTAGGTGACAAATCAAGTCTATAGGAAACATTACCTATCATTTCTAAAATTTGAAAAGGTCAACAAAAGTGAGGAACTATTTTAGAATATTTACCAAATTTTAATGAACTTCTTTTGGGTTTGACTTTAAGAAAGACTTAGTCGCCAACATCAAAGTGTAAGATAGATATTTTGGAATTGGTCCAAATTTTATATCTATCTTGGGAAGACTTCATATTTTGTTTGTCTTTGTTAATAATGGCTTCCATTTCTAAAAGCTTTTCATTCTCATACCAAATATTATGGATAGGATCATACCACAAGATGGGCATATTACAATTTCGACCATACATAGCTTCAAAAGTTGACATCTTGATGGTTGAATGATTTCCTTGATTGTATGCAAATTCAACTAAGTGTAAACAATCTTCCTATGAATCAGATTTGTCCATGATATACATTTGTAATATATCCTCGAAAATTGTGTTAACTTTTTTTGTTTGGCCATTAGACTCAAGATGATATGTAGTACTATAATTCAATTGAGTACCTACTTCCGTAAAAAGAGATTTCTAGAAAGAAGAGATAAACCTAGGATCTCGATTTGAAATAATGTTTTTTGGAAGAACATGTAACCTAACAATCTCTTTGACAAAAGTATGGGCTATACTAGAAGAAAAGGATTTTATTTTGATACGTAGGAAATGTGCCATTTTAGGTAATATATCTACCACTACAAAGATAGAATCATGACCTTTTTGTGTTCAAGGTAGTCCAATAATAAAGTCCATGCTAATTGATTCCCACTTCCAATTTGGTATGGGTAAAGGTTGTAAGAGACCAAGGTGTTTACATTGTTCTTCTTTCACCTTTTGGGAAGTTAAACATTGTTGAACATAGGTAAGAATGTAAACACCCTAGTTTCTTACAACCTTTACCTAAGAAACTTTTGATTTCATGAGCATCTTTAAGACTAGGCCAATCTTGAATTGCTTTAATTTTAGTAGGATCAGGTGAAATGCCATTTTTAGAAACCAAATGACCTAGATAAGATACTTCAAATTTAAAGAATTCACACTTGCTAAGTTTGGCATATAGTTTGTGTTTTTGTAAGGATTTTAGTACCCACCTAAGATGTTGTTCATGCTCTTCCTCATTCTTTGATTATATTAAGGTATAATCTAAAAAGATGACCATTAATACATTTAGAAATGGTTGGAAGACATCATGCATCAAGGTCATAAAGGTTGCAGGTGTGTTGGTTAAACCAAAAATGCATTACTACAAATTCATAATGGCCATATTGTGTTCAAAAAACAGTTTTGGCAATGTTAGATTCTTTAATATGAATTTGGTGATATCTTGATCGTAAATCAATTTTGAAAAAATATTTGGCACCATGTAACTGATCTAAAAGATCATCTAAGGGATACTTATTCTTTATGGTTAGTTTATTAAGTTGATAGTAATCTATGCATAACCTCATGGTGCCATCTTTCTTTTTGACAAATAATACTGGTGCACCCCAAGGAGAGACACTTGGTCTAATTTTTCCTTAAGTAATTATGTTAGTTGAATTTTTAATTCTATTAATTCACAGATTGATTGATGATATGAAGCTCTAGATATAGGTTCTGTCCTAGGAACCAAATCAATCACATGTTCTACGGATCTCTTAGGGGTAAACTATCTAACCCCTTAGGGAAAATATCTTTGAATTCTTTTACTATAGGTTTGATATTGATGTCTAGCTTAAATTTATCACCTGTTTGAAAAATCATAGCACAAAGCATTTTGAAATTTTTTCTAGTAGTATGCTTGACTTGCATAGCTAAAATGATTTTAATGTGAAGAGGTCTTTTATCCCCCTATAAAACGCGACATGTCCCCATGTTAGAGCATAAGATAACTTGTTTGTTTTCACAACCTAGGAAAGCATTATTTTTCTCTAGCCAAATCATACCTAGAATAGCATCATATGTACCAAGATTCAGTAGGTGAAATTGATCATGTGTTACAAAGTTATCTAATTTGAATTTTATATTTTCAATAATTGTGCCATTTTGTCTAACTACTCTACCATTTTCCAATTTGAAAATTAAAGGTTCTATTGATTTAGATGCAATCTTTAGTTGTGCTACAACCCTAGGAGAAATAAAGTTATGACTACTTCCTGAATCAACAAGAAAAACAATGGGTGACCATTTATAGAACCCTTAATTTCAATTAGAAAAGGTTGGTAATGTATGGTACCTATCTATGCGGCATAATCTTCATGTTGGAAGGAGTAGAAGCTTTTCTATCTCTATTTTGATGTTGTTGGGGTTTACATGTATGATCATGTCTATAGTGGTTCTTGCCACATTTACCACAATAAGGATGCAAGTGAGGACAATTTCGTTGCAAATGATTCTCCCCACAGGTCAAACACTGAATTCATGATGCTATAGGTTTGTCTTTGTTAGAATGTAACATATTGGTAGGTCAACATTGAACTGTACTCTGATTTTAATAGTGTCTTCCTTGTTTGAAAGTTTTCTTGTATGATTCCTCTCTATTTCTTTTATGATTTTCCTTTTTTTTGTCTTGCAATTGATGATAAGTTTTAAATTTTTTAATGATTTATGCGGCTTCATGCACTGAAACTAGCTTGCCACACCAAACTTGAGCTTGGTATTCATACCTTAAAACATTGATGAATCTAACAACACGATCATTCCTTCAATGGATGACACAAACCTATTAAGTCTTTCAAAGTTTTGTTTTTATTCATTCATTGTTTAAAGTTTTTGTTTCAATTCAAAGAATTAATTCTTCTTTTCTTGTAGAAAGTAATCAGAAAGGTATTTCTGTTGGAATAATTATTTACATTGTGACCATTTTGTTTTGTCAACTCATAGTTTCAAAGATCAAATTGTGTCTTACCACCAATTTAATGCACCACTTTTCAACTAATAGGTAGTGATCCTTTTCCTAGCATAGCTACTTGTGTTTTGCAAGTCAATATATCTCTCTAGGTTGGTCAACCATTGATTTTCTTCCTCTCTTGTACCGATATCACCATTGTATTTTGATATCTTGATTTCACGAGAAAAATTATCTAATTCTCATTGTGTTTTTTTAGTTAATGGGTTCCTCGAGGATTCCGATTCAAAAGTGTCTAAAGTACTATCAGTAGAAGTTGAGTCTTCCTCAGATGACGTTTGTCGTTTCTTAGTGCTTTTTGATTTGCTTTTGTTCTTTTTCCTACTTGAATGCCTAGTTGATTTTGAATTTTCTTTTTCTCTAACAATTCTACTTTGTTAGGTCTCTTTTGTTCTAGAGCTTCTTTCCTAAGTTATACTTGGGTGGCTAATTCGACGACTTTTTGAAAGTTACCCTTTGCAATTAAGAAAATAAAATTAAAGGGCAATACTTATTAAAATAAATCTTAACAACTATGACATGTTTAGAAGGAACTAAAACAATTTATTATCACATACTAGTTTTTACTCCATTACTTTCTATATATCTTCGTTTATTTATTTTTTGATTAGATATATAATTCAAAGTAAGGTATGCCTTAGCATTAAGAGGGAAAATTCAAATGGATAATCATTGTGAAAATTTTCTTGACAGACCTGTAGGGATGACTATCAATTGTAGACTTGTTTGTGATATGAAATTGCCTAAAGTAGCACAAATTTCATATTAAAATATTGTACAAAAAAATATATGTGGACTCTAAGCTCTATGCAAGACACTCCAATCTCTCTCAATTGAATCTGTACCTTTCACATTTGGAAATTTATGCAACTTTAGACAAAGCCTTTGGATATATGTGTGTGTCTTTATGTGGGGTATATAATTGTTATTTTATTATTATTCGGACCATCAACTAATATTTCTCCTATTTCTCTTGCTAATAGGACAAATCAACCCACAAATATTTGGATAGATTCATTTGCATGGTGGATTCCTAATCTCTATGATAAGTGTGAATCAAAGACTATTGCTCATAAATTTTCCATGTATTAGGTGCTATTGTCTTGTTGCAAATTTACTTGAAATTTCCATGGTTGATTCCTTGAGTGTTGAACACGATTATGAAAAAATGATTTTTCAATCACAAAATCATAACAAGTGCCACATAGTGGCTAGTACTTTCCTTTACAGTATTGTAATTATTAATTTTTAGATTTAGAAAAAAATAAATGTAAGTTTTATTAATGTGAATATAAACAAATGTAAATTTTGTTAATTATAGTGTTTTAGTATTGTTAATTAGTTTTTTGCATGACCTAACCCTAACCCTAACCCTATCCGTAATCCTAATGCTAACAATAAATTCTAAACTATTATCCTAATCCTAGAACTATCTCTAACCCTAACTATGGTCATAACACTATCCATAACTATGGCCATAACCCTAACCCTAACAATAAAGAATTATAGAGTGACATTACAGAAAAAAATCTATGAATTAATATCAAGAATAAGATTTGGAATAAAGATATTAAATAAAATTTTGGAGCATTATATCTATTAATCATATTTTAGTGATTTTATTAGTAATATTTTATTTTTAATTTATTTTAATTTTTGAATAGTTCTAGCCATAATTTGTACCTTATTTTTAATTCTAATCCTAATCCTCATTATAATGCTTTTAGGATTATAATAATTAATAATAGGATTATAATTATAATTTAATTAATAATTATAATAATTAATTTTTTTTTTTTTAATGAATAGGCATATATCTATATTAAATATTAAGATAGAAATATATATTCACAAAAAAAAGGTGGGTGGTAAAAAGGCGCACCTTGAGAGTCACATGGGCAAAGCCCAGAAGTCTAAAGTCACATGGGACGAGTCAAGAAAACCAAAAATATTACAAACACAGTAAAAAAGGGCCATTAGGTGGCCATAGCAATGCCAATAGAGGGAGAAGGGTCCCTGACATCTGATTTCTTTCCCCATACATCAACAGGGTGTGGAGTGACATCAAGGGGAGCTGAATCGTTGTCATCTTTCTCTTTTTCTTTATCTTTATCCTCGTAGATAGGTGAGGTTGCTAAGTCCAAACACAAGAGCCATTTCGTAGTATCCTGCCAACCAGAACCACCACTAGGAGTATTTTTAGTGGGCCACCATAAGTGCCACCGTCGCCCCTTGCTACCCCTCGAGAGGGCCACCCCATGTTAGCCCACACAGGAGGAGAAAACGACCATTGAGGAGGGTGAGAACCACATTGGGGAGGAGCTTGAGAGCGGGGGAAAGTCGATCCACTCCGCCACCGAGCTTGTGGGGGTGACCAACCGCAGGAAGAGGTAAATGAAGAAGGCACCCAAGCCACAGTGCAAGGGGAATTGTCCCGGTGGTCTAACAACACCTGGAGGTGAGCAACTTCAAGCACAAATTTGTTCGCTTGCACTTGAATCTACAAAAGAATATTAGAAAAAGTATTTGCTTTAGAAAATAAAGATACATGTTTATCAATCTGGCTATGAGAAAATATGTACACATTTCTATCTTTCCAAATACTGAAGAGGATTTCCACACTAAAAGTGTGGAAAATCTGGGTATACTTTATGGGAAGCCTGGGAAAATGGTGAAGGGGACTCCCCTTGCAAGCTAGAACAACATAAACGACTAGATTAGCACAACAAAAATGATCTTTATTACTGGAATGACATTGTTGGCCTCCTCTAATGGTTCAATAACTAAGCCCTTAAAGCTATTACTCAGAGATTGGATATCTGCACTAAGTAGCTATCTTGCTCATCATGAAGGTTCATTTCATCATCAACCCAGGGACGTGAACTTGAAATGGGTCAACACTGTATGTGCACTAGGACTCAATTGTAGTCATCCTTATCCTATAACTAGAAAGGAGATAGTACTGAAAGTGAAATTCTTGAAAGGAAGTAGCATAAGTATTGAACATAAATCAACAACTAAACTGAACTGAAATGCATAACAGAAATAGAAATCTTAGCAAACAGAAAGGAAGTTACTCTGTCTGCCTTGGCTGCAAGAATAGACACAAAATGAAATTCCAATGGCTGTAGCAACAAACAGTTGCTAAAACCATAATTATTTGTTGAACAAAAAAGTAATGACCGAATTGAATGGATTGAATTCTCACCAAGTGGGGCCCCTTGGGTGAGTTTCCCTTGAAACTAACTCATATTTAACAAATCAAAGTATCATTTTATTCATTGAAAACATGATTACATAGTAGCAACAACATAACTGTATTTCTTGAAAATGCAAGTACAATAGTAGAACATTCAACCTCTTGAAGAGGAGAATATGATCATTATTTATAGAAAGAAAGCTCCTAACTTAACTAACAAGGCAGTTGACTCCAACAGATTAGGAGGACTCCATTTATTGAAAGCATGAAAAGAGGAAGGGGCTTATGTATGCTCAAGATTTGGTCAAACCAGTCTTGCCCCAATGCAGATTTAGTATAACAACACCTCCTATATCTACTCAACTAATAGAAAAGGTCATTAAAAGTTAACTTCCACATGAGCTGGAAGTTTCCAACCACAAACTTCATTAATGTCCATCTCCTTGTGACTTCCTCAACAATTAGGTAGGTTGGCATGAACTTCCACCTTGCAAGCTCCATTTATATATGCATCTTTATCTGAACCTGCATTATGACATTAGTGTGCACAAAGAAATTGTATATCCATAATCACCTTAGAATAATATTCATTCAATCACATACAAAATTAATATAAATATATCACATAGTAGGTTAATATCATTAAAGGTTATAGGAATAAGTTCATGTCCAAGGTTCATAAGTTCAGGTAAATAACATAGAAAGTATTGGTAACCAGGTACTAAAACTCATAGTAACACTAACAAACATGTGATAAAACCTAAAAAAAATGAGCCATTATTTGGACTCATCAGACATTACAGAGTTACATGCCATCTCATGGGTGACTTATTACATTTGTTTGCTAAGTGCAGATCTGAGCTTCTCAAAGTCAAAAATTCAGCCTTTGTCTCTGCTCCCTCTGTTCTTTGTGCTCTTCAGGACATTCCCTTTCGTTATGTTGTCTATCCCCTTCCCTGCCATTGTTGTAGTATCCATGTATACTCTCCAGGAAGTTACATAAACTTTTGTGACTGTGTTCTCATTCGTTCCCTAGTAAGTCATTTTCCAGTCATTCGTTGCATGCCCATAAATTTGTTTGACCTAGTTGATTAGCAACAATGATGGGAATTGATGAATGCTATCGTGCCATGTGCCATCACTGGGTTTGTTTGTTCTGCTAACTCACCATTCAGTCAACCTCTGCCATCGCCTCCTTATCATTTGTATCAGAGGGACATCATCCAGAATCCTATTGATACTCCAGTGTCCCACCAATGAGATAATCACCGTTGATCTTCAATATTCGATCACCGTCATCCCCCACTAACCTCGTGGGTCTTGATTGGGTCCCAATGAACTATCAGCGGGGTATGCGAGCAACTATTATGTGTACACCACTAACGTCACCACTTTGTCAGGCCATCGAAGGGACTTCTCCAATGTCACACTGATACATTCTAGTTAGTATGATATCGCCTCATTGGAGGGACAAGGAATGTCATCTCGCCGATAAGTTAGTCTCCCGTCGATGTAACTTTGTCATGTCCTTTCACCACTGCACCACCATTGGTATGTCGATGAGACTTGAAGGAACATCCTACTAATATTCCAAAGTCCTGCTGATAGACATGATCACCCTTATTTGAAACAAACAAACACATAATTTGATGATACAAGATTGCTCTTCGCCTTGGATACTCCTACATCAGACACTTGGGGTAGTTTTGAAAAGTGATTCTATCACTTCTCAAAAGTTAGAGGAAAACTAAGATGACTAACCTTTAACTCGAACAACCAAGTTGAATCTTCAACTGGTCTTCCCTTCCACTTTTCCAAGTATTCATTGTACTTCCTATTCCTGGTGCTTCTCCCCACACAACTGTCCAAGATCTCTTCAATTTCTTCTTTCTCTACTGCTGTTGTTGGAACACTCCACTATGCCTCTACCAACTCGTGCTCCTTATTGCCTTCATGATAATCTTTTAGATCTGGAATGTTAAATATAGGTGACACATGAATCCCTCTCGGAAAATTCACCTCGAACATGTTCCCTGAGTCATGTTTCTTCAAAATCTTACACGGTCCGAACTTCATCTTTAGCTTATTGTATGCACCAACTGGGAACCTTTCTTTCTGCAAATGAACCATGAATTCATCTCCGACAAAAAACTCTCCTTATTCCTTTTCTTTTGATCTACCTTCACCTTGTACTATGTATTCATCTTATTAATATGCTCCTTAACTTCTTCATGCACATTCTTTATATGTTTAGCAAAATCCCCAACTTCAACACTACGTTTTCCTTCCTTATCCATCTTCCTCAATTTAGTAGCAGTTTTTGGACAATTCCCATATACAATCTGGAATGGTGATCTACTAGTGCTCCTATTGATAGAATTTTTGTAAGCGAATTTTTCCTAGGATAAAATCAAATCCCATCCCTTGGGTCTGTCTCCTACTAAGCATCTCAGCAAGTTACCCAAACTCCTATTCACTACCTATGTTTGTCCATTTGTCTGCGAATGGTGTCTTAAGGTAAAATTCAAATCAATTTTTAACTTCTTCCACAACGTCCTCCAAAAATACCCAATGAACTTGGTATCTCATTCTGAAACTATGCTCTTGGGTAGACCATGTAGTCTTACCACCTCCTTGAAGAATAATTCTGCTACATGAAAAAAATCACTAGTCTTATGACACAAAATGAAGTGTGCCATCTTCAAAAATATGTCCACTACCACAAATATGGAGGCATGACCACACTGTGTCCTTGGAAAACCAAGAACAAAGTCCATGCTGATATCTTCCCATGACCTTTCTAGTACAGGTAACGACTAGTATAACCCCATATTCTGGCTTGTTCCTTTCGCTATTTGACATATTATGTAGTTCTGTACAAAATTATTCATGTCCTACTGCAACTATGGCCAATAATAATGTTCACCAACAATGGCAATGGTCTTATCCTGACCAAAGTGTCCTGTTAATCCACCACTATGCTTTTCTTTGATCAAATTCTCTCTCATGGAACTTCTGGGGATGCACAACTGATTCCTTCTAAACAACATACCATCTTGGACTATAAAATCTAACCATCTCATCCTATCCAACGTGACAAGCTCCATGCAAGCTTTCCAAGCCTCTGCAAAATCAAGGTCTTCTGAATACAAACTTTTGAGTTCATTGAACCCAACTACTTCGACCTGTAATTTTGTTAACAAATTCTCTCTTCTGCTCAAGGTGTCTGCAACTCTATTTGACCTTCCACTCTTGTTCTTTAACACAAATGTATAACTGCAAAAATTCAACCCACTTCAAATGCCTTTGATTCAATTTCCCTTGGCTATTCAAATACTATAAAGCCTGATGATCAATAAACAAAAAAAATTCTTTTGGAAACAAATAATGTCTCCACTTTTTCAAAGCCTGAACTATGGTGTAGAATTCCTGATCATAAACTAAATATTTCTTCTTTGCATCATTCAACTTCTCACTAAAATAAGCAATAGGTCTACCTTCCTAACTTAAAATAGATCCAATAGTGCTGCCACTGGCATCACAGTCTACGTGAAATACTTTCTTGAAATCTAGGAGTGCCAAGACAGGCTTCTCTATGACCTTCAACAAATTGGGACTCTTTGTTGCTCTTGTACTCCATTTGAATTCTTTTCTATCCCCTCTCATTGTTTTAGTTAGGGGCACACAAATACTACTGAATCCCTTAATGAAATCCTGATAAAAACTTGCTAAACCATGAAAATATCTTACCTCAGTAGTGCCTCTTGGCGTTGGCCACTCCACAATGGCTTTCACCTTTTCTGGATCCATTTTCAAACCCTCTGATGAGATAACAAATGCTAAGTACACCAACTCATGTTTCACAAAACTGCATTTCTTCAAGTTGATCAGCAACTTCTCCTCCCTCAGCTTCTCAAAAAATTCTTGGATATGCATCAAGTGCTCCTCCAACATCTTACTGAAAATCAAAATGTCATCCAAGTAAATAATGACAAACTTACCCAAAAATTCTTTGAATACCTCGTTCATGAGCCTCATAAACGTGTTGGGTGCATTGGTCAGCCCAAAAGGCATGAATAACCACTTGTACAGGCCTTCTTTGGTCTTGAAATTTGTCTTCCATTCGTCTCCTCTGATTTGAATATGATGGTAACCACTCTTCAGATCAATATTTGTGAAATACTTAGCTCCACTCAGGCAGTCCATAATGTCATCCATCCTTGGCAAGGGAAATTGATACTTGATGGTAATCTTATTGATGGCTCTAGAATCAGTACACATTCACCATTCTCCATCCTTCTTAGGTGCTAGTACTGCAGGTACTGCACGTGGACTCAAACTCTCTCTAATCAATCCCTTTCACAACTCTTGCACTTATCTATTCAACTCTTCATTCTCTATTAGAGTCATTGGATGGGCTACCTTATTTGGAAAACTGGCTCCAGGAATTAGATCCATATGATGACTAATCTTCCTTACTGGTGGTAATCCTTCAGGCACATTATCAGAAATAATACTCTGCAATTCATCCATCAAACCACACACTTCTATAGGAACTTCACTACTAACTTCCTTTTGAGTTCTTGGAATTAATGCAAAACACATGTGCTCATGTTTCATACCTTCTAGGAATTTTCTTCCATCGACCAAACAAATCCTTGCATTGTTGCATACCTTTTATCCTACATCTTCCAGAGGTTTTAACTTATGTTGAATACCATTCTTTGTCAACAAATACATGTTAGCATGACCATCATGTACTGCTTGCCGATCAAACTGCCAGGGTCTACCTAACAACATGTGATAGATGTCCATAGGTATGACATCACACGTAACCTCATCATGGTAATTACCATTATTGAATTTTATCAGGCATTGCTCATTGAACAATGCTCTTTGATCCTTCTGTAACCACACAATTTGATATGGATTCAGATGCCTTTTCCTTTCCAATTGCAATTTATTGACCATTTCTTTGGATACTAAATTATATGTGCTACCTCCATCAATGATAACATTACAAACCTTACCTTCACACTTGCAACGAGTGTGAAATAGATTCTTGCTTTGATTTGGTTCCTTCTCCTTATTTAACAATTCTCTCCTAACAACAAGGGTCCCATGCCCCATTTAGCATCTTCTAAATGTGAGGATTGCACATCTTCATCTACATGAGCAACTCAAGAATTTCCATTAGGCCTCCTATTCGACTTTCCTTGATGTTGATGGCATTCATAATCCCTATGTCCTTCTCCGCATTGGCAACATGTTCCTCTAAAACCTCCTCTTCCCGATCTACTTACAATTTGTCCTTTTCCCCATCAATCTCCACTATTATGATCACGAGGCTGCTATGAATCTCCATGTTTCTGATCTTGGCTAGTGCTAGTTCCTTCATCCTTCGTTTGATCACCACTTCAGCCTCCATATGGACATCTACCAGCTCTTCCACCATGGCCTCCACCTCTTTGCTTACTCTCAAACCTCTTATTCAATTGTTCTTCAACTTTTAGAGAGAACTGATAAGCATCCTCAAAAGTAGTCACTCTTACTAGTGCCAATTCCTCTTGTATAGTAGGCTTCAGCCCGTTGATATACCAAGCAACCTTCTCTTTGTTCACCTCAAAGTTTTCTATTTGAATTAGAACCTTGTGAAATTCCTTTGTGTATTCTCTCACCATCTTCGTTCCTTATCTCAGACTCTACATTTTCTTTAGCAACTCCAATTCGTAGTCAATAGGAATGAATTGCTTCTTCAATTTTGTCACCATTTTGTCCCATCTGGAGATTTTATCTTTCCCTTGTCTACCTCTTTCAAGCTGGACCTCTTTCCACCATATATCTGCATGACCTTTTAGTTTTATCTTTGCAAACTTCACTCTATGTGGATCTTCAATCTCCTCAAACTCAAAAAATTCCTCGATGTCATTGATCAAATTGATCAATTTCTCAGGATCCATACTTCCATTGAAAGTTGAAACCTCAATCTTAGGTCACTTCCCAATATTGGATATCATTCTCAAAAACCCCAAGATCCATCTGATCCTATTCTTCCTCTTCTATTTCCTCTTTAGTCTCATCTTCACTGTCTTCTCTCTCTCGATGTATATCTCTTCTTCGAACCTCATCCCGTAGGTTCTCCAATTTCCTTCTAAGGGCTCTAAGTTCATCTCTAGGAGGATCTCTTCCTCTAGTGCCTTTGCCTAATCCTCTACCATGCTAGGCCATTATTGGAGGCATCTTTCTCTTATCCCACACTCACAGGTCCTGCTGTAACTACCTCATGTTCGTCGCTCTATTACAGACTCAAGAACACTTGCTCTGATACCACTTGGTGAAGGGGACTCCCTTGAAGCTAGAACAACATAAACAACCAGATTTGCACATCAAAAATGATCTTTATTATTGGAATGACATTATAGAGTTACATGCCATCTCATGGGAAACTTATTACACTCATCTGCTAGGTGAAAATCTGAGTCTCTCAAAATCAAAACTCTAGCCTTCATTCTCTACTCCCTCTGTTCTCAGCGCTCTTCAGGACATTCCCTATCATTCTATTGTTTGTCCCCTTCCCTACCGTTGTCACAGTATCCATGTATACTCTCCAGGAAGCTACATAAAATTTCATGACTGTGTCCTCATTCATTCCCCAGTAAGTCATTTTCCAGTCATTCATTACATGCCCATAAATTTGTTTGACCTAGTTAATTAGAAACAACGATGCAAATCGACGAAGGCTATTGTGCCATTTGTTGTCACTGGGTTTGTCTGTTCTACCAACTCACTATTTAGTCAACTCACTATTGTTTGTATCAGAGGGACATCATCCAAACTCCTATCGAAACTCCAATGTCCCATCGATGAGATAAGCACCATTGATCTTCAACATTCAATCACCGCAACCCCCTGCTAACCCCGCAGGTCTTGATCGGGTCCCATTGAAATCTTAGTGGGGTATATAGGAAACTGTCGCGTGTACACTACTGACATCACCACTTTGTTAGGCCATTGAAGGGACTTCTCCAATGTCACACTAATAAACGCTAGTCACTATGATATCACCCCATCAGAGGGACAAGGAATGTCATCCTGATGATAAGTTAGTCTCTCACAGATGTAACTCAGTTGCATCCTTTCACCACCGCACCACCATTGGTATGTCGATGGGACTTGAAGGAACATCCCGCCGATATGCCAAAGTTCCTCCAATAGAAATGATCACCCTTATTTGAAACAAATAAACATAGAATTTGATGATGCAAGATTTCTCTTTGCCCTTGATGCTTCTGCCTCAAAAAATCACCCAACAGGATCATATTCCAAGAAAATGGATCTCGCTTGAATGACCAAAAGAATTCATGAATCTAATTCCATAGTTTTTGAGCTCTGGTACAAAACCAAAAGAGATGCTTAAACAAGTTTTTCTGCCCATAGAACGGGAAATGAGGGTCCTAGACTCCCAAGTGGATAAGCCGAGACGCCATAGGTAAGCCTTGGAAAAGAATACACCAAGAAAAGTGGGTGAGCTTTGGCTCAACACTTGTAGACCATGTGGAAAAAAATATTTTATGCCAAACAGAAACAAAAGACTGGAGATGCCATCTCTAGTTCAAATTGTCAATAATAGAAAAATGGGGCGAAAGCCACTAATAACCAAGCTGAGGTTTGTATTTCCTGAAAGGGGTGTCTGGGTACCACTTCTAGTCCTTCCACCAGGGCTTGGTGGCATGAATACCCACCTTATGAAGCATATTAGTAAAATGGCATTCACTAGACTGCCATAAGTGTCACGATCCTAGTTTTGAAGAATGTAATGAGCACGAAAGAACTCCCATGACATGATACACATCATAGGTTTGTGAAACAAGTGTTGCATAGTTTGGATACCTTTCTTGTGAAATCTAAGGGCCTTAAGCCATGGCACCTTGGCCAAAGGTCAACCATTACTGGAAAAAAGAGGTGACCACCACACATTCTATTGATTAAGCGAGAGCTGATCATGAAAACTAGAACCAGACCAATGAAGCTAGGGATTAACTACCTCCCAAACTCTCCAAATGCTCTTGGCCATGAAAGTTCCCAAAATATGGATTGGTTCCCTCATAACCATAAGGGTTTGAAAGACAATTCCCTTTTAAGAAGGTTTGTGAGTTGGAAATCCATACTAAATACAATGCCTGAGGAGGATTTTCTAGGCCTCATCACCAGTAAGCACTCTAATAATCCATTTAACACAAAGAACAATCCCTTGTCGTTGAGTGGAGAGTAGCCAAGCCCACCAAAGTCTTTGGGAAGGCAGTAAAACTCATAGGCAATGCGGTGAAATATTCAGTGAGTCTCATAAGAGGCCCAAAGAAATTCACGCAACAACTTTTCAAGTTTAGCATATGAGGCCTTTGAAGGGGCCCAACATGAAGAGTAATAGACATGCGTTGCTGCCAGCACTTAGAGAAAACTTGGAATTTACTAGCTAGAAAGAGAGGTTTGGTAATCTAGAAGGCCAATTTTTGCTTGATTTGAGAAAGAACTGCTTGCCAGAGATCAATGGGAGGAGCCTAAAAGGAGAAAGGAATGCCTAAAAATGAAATATTTCACCTGGAACAATCCACTTCCAGCCATAGTGTTGAATCCAATGAGGATTGGGTAGGATAGACTATCTGTAGCACAAGGTTTTATGCCATTGAATGGCCAATTTGGAAGCCAGGAAAAAAATCTTAAGGAAATCCAGAGTAGCTTTGACATTATTTTTCTCTTCCAAAAGAGTGAGGAAAAAATCATCAGTGAAGTGACCATTGACCAGTTGGGCTGAAAATTTGGGTAAAGAAATTCCATGAACCCACCTCTGGGAAATAGCATGAGCCAATAAGTATCCAAACCCTTCAAAAGAAAGCACATAAAGTGAGGGGGTGAGTGGGCAACCTTGGTGAATGGAATGAAATAGACCAAAAGAAAGGGATTGGTGGCCATTAATGGTGAAGCAAGTTGAGGTGTCAAAAAACAATATTTGCACAACCTGTATGAAATGAGGGTCAAACCCTAAAGCAATATAGCAAGAATAAAAGGCCATTCAATATGGTCATAGGCTTTGGCGAAGTCTATTTTAAGAAAAATAGCTTTTTGATTGGAGTGTCTCACCCATTCCATTCCTTCCCAGATAGAAATAATGTTATCCAAAATGATCCTAGACTGAATGAATCATGTTTGCTCTGGGTGCACAATCTGAGGTAAAAGATGGTGGATTTTTAAGGCAAGGGCTTTGGAAATAATTTTATAAGATACATTGAGAAGCGTGATGGGCTGCCAGTTATAGATATCCTTGGAATCACCAAACTTAGGAATGAATTTAATATTTCCCTTATTAATGAGTTTTCCTAAAGTTTTAGAGTGAAAAGCTTCAAGATAAACCTTATACAAATCTTTCCCAACTTAATCTTAAAGGGCTTTGTAAAATTCACATGGAAAACCATCAATACTTGGGGCTTTTTCATCAAACATAGTGTTGTTAGCTTCTTTAAGATCTTCAATTGTGAGTAATTGCTCATAGAAGGCTTTCTAGGTTGGGGAGAGCCTATTTAGCACAATAGCAAGGAACTTCTGAAGCGATTGATGCCACTTCGGAGTGTACTCTCGAGCTATGAACACCCGCTCATAGTTCCTAACAAAAGCTTGAATAATTTCAAGCAATTTAGAAAGCACAACATTTCCTTCTTTGATATGTTTGATACTGGGAGAAGATTTCCTAGCACGAAGGGCCAAAAATAATTCTTTCAAGGCTTGATCTCCAATTTTAAGCCAGTATAGACTAGCCTTGATTTTCACCCCTCTGGTAGTATAATTATCAACAAATTATTTTTTGTGCCTTAACTCCGCCACCTTGACTTGCAAGGAAGGGGAGAAAGGGTTAGCCACTAGAGCCTCAGTGGTAGAGTGGAGGTTAGACATGGTCACTTCATAAGACCATTTGTGAAAGGTGGCTAGCTGGTGCCCATAAATTTGAAGAAACCTAGTGGTGCGAGTGATAACATCATTCCATCAAGCAATCCAACTAGTATTGTGAGGGGGCCTGCATTCCAGATTCCAAATAGTACGAATGTGGGCCAGTGTGGGCTGATGACTTAGAAAAGAAATATTTAAAAAAAACTAGGTCTTGTTGGCACGAGGCAACTTTAATTTCCATTCAATGCTAAATGAAATGGGAAAGCAGCCTGACATTGTCACATCCACTAATGGCCTGATTGGAAGTGGTGAAGAGTTGGCAAAAGAGAAAAAAGATTGAGTCAAGATCATAACACGATCAAGGCATTTAAATATCCTATTAAACCCAGCTTGATAATTGCACCAAGTTTTCCAAAGATAATGAGAGTGGCGGTGACCAATATTGGGGTCAAAAAGACCCAATTTATTACGTATGTAGCACCATGCCTCTCTTTCACCAGCTGCCTATTGGAATGGTAGAGTACCATCCTTTTCATACACCATCTCAACCATATTGAAGTCCCCACATAGTATCCAAGTAGCAACTATTAGTGAATCAACAATCCAATGCCAAAGAAGAGATCTTTCAACATCATCATTCAAGGCATAAACATTAATAAACCAAAAGGAATGATTATCAATGTTCAGAAGAATCCAAACGAGCTGATGTGTGGGGTTAGACCCATGATCAACCACATAGGAATGCCACCATGGAGATAGAAGGGTGACTGCTCCGCCATGTCCCACCTCATGCTTAGTACAAAAAAATTAATTGGTTGGCCAGATAGAATGACAAGCCAAAGCAAGCACAAAACTAGCAACTTTCACTTCTTGAAGACACATAACATCAATACTAGCATATTTCTGAAGAGTATCCCTAACATAATACTTCCTAGAGAGGTCTGTCAGACCTTGAACATTCCATGAGAGGAAATTTATGAATGAAAATCCTCCATATCATCAGAGCCTAGCTCCTCATCCAGAGAGGAGAAGCGGTTTTGCAAAAATTCTGGTGGGACTGAACCAATTGAATAGTTAGAGATGAATGTCTTCATTTCTCTTGCACATATTCTCCTTCCAGAGGTCGAGAAGGATTTCGAAACCTCCTATAAACTCTCAACACGGGAGGAGCCTTAGTCAGTTGTGCTATCAAAACTGAGGCAGGTTGGAGCGTAGCCTTAGGCCTTGGTCGTACTGAAGTGCTATGTTGGACTTCCTTCCCCTTCGTAGAAGGGTTTGAAACTTCTTTCACCAGCTCGGGGGTTTTGGAAACCATCCCAAAGCTATTGGATTTATTTTTTTGGTTAGTAGCCATTGTTCATTTTTCCTCTGGTTTGGTGGCAACACCTTCTGTCTAGTGGGGCTTTTCAACATCCTGATATGACAAGGGAGTATGGGGGACTACCAAAGGGAAATCCTTAATCTTGTGGTCAGCGGATTGACATCTATAACATGTATTCGACAGATTAAAATATGTGACCTTCTGGGTATGCCGAAAAGAACCAATTTGAATATCAATGGACTCTTTCAAATCTTGTGAAAGGTCCACTTCGATGCAGAATATCTTTTGAGGGAAATATTGAAAGAGCCTATCTAGTTCGAGACAAATAACCCTCCCCAAAGAGGAAGCAATATGCTGCAAGAAATGCACACAGGGCAATGAAAAAACAAGAAACTCAATCCAGACTAGGACCTACAACTTGGTGTCATCTGAGACAACGAAGTCTCAGGTCCATGGCTAGAAAACCAGAAAAGATGACCAAATATACCAAGGACCATGGTTCATGATTTCTTGAACATGACTAACCTTCGCAGAGCGAAAAAGAAAAAAACCCTTATTCAAATTTTGAACCATATCAAGGCGGACCCATGAGGGACCCAAGCCTTTTGAACCCACTCTTTAAGCACACTTTAAAGGGGAGTCCTCCCAACAAAATAACCAACAAGAGTATGTTGCTCTAGCCATTGACATGCATAATCAAAATATGGCAAGGGTAAAACCACATCAGCCAAGGAGTCAAAAGACTTACCTTGTGGAGCACTTTTAGAACAAATTTTTGGGGATGCTTGTTTGGAGGGGGAGCCATTGAGCAAAGCCGTCGAACCACCAACAACAGCAATAATTTTTGGTTTAGAGTTGGTTGAGGCATAATAAAACCAAGAAAATCACAATAAATGCAGTCATACACATAGTAAAAGAGAAAATTTTGCGCCTAAGGTGCGGTAGGATGCAAGAGGGGCCAAGATTGACCACAAACACAAGAAACCCTAGCAGAGTTCATTTACCAAGTCATCCACAATCCACAACTTCTCATTTTAGTTATTTTAATTTTTATTTGTATTTATGTATGTTTTGAAGTTACTAAAATTTGAAAAATAAAAAAATTGCAATGTCAAATAGTTTAAGATTTAATTTAAATTTGTATTTTAATCGTGTAAAATAAAATCCCTAGGAAGACTATCTTTATATGCTAATTTATAGATGTGTTTTAATTTAAGTTTTATTTTATTATTATTTTAATTGTGTGAATCCAAATCTCTATAAAATAGCTAATTGATTTTTGTGAAATTTTTAAAATAAAAAATAACAATTACATACATTAAAAAATCAATTTTAAAAAATGTAAAAATAAGTAACATTTATTTATTTTAGAAAGATTTAATGAAATGACTTTATAAAGAAAAAATGAAAAACAATTTAAAAAATGTTAAAAAAATAGTTTACCTTGCTTTCCCTACAAATTTTCCCATAACACCCCAAACTTCTTAGCCAATTATGTTGAAGAAAAATAATTTTTACAATTTTTAAAGTTAAGTATTTAACAATTTCACTTTTTAAAAAATAAATTATATTTGAAGAACATAAAATTCTAGTTTTTAATTGGTTCAAAACCAACTTATTAATAACTAATTAACAAAATGAGTTGAAGAACAGATTGCAATAATACTATGTCAGACGAAAAGTACTAATAAAGGTTGTAGATATAAACCAAAATCTGCAATAGTCATAGTCAAGTTTTTAAAGAGATGCTTGGATCATGATCGATCATTAGGAGGATCAAGATATTTATGTAGAAACCAAGATTAGATACTGGCACAAATATTTTCTCAGTATTCCATAGGGAATATGTGAAGAGCACAAAGATATACTGAGGGGGGGGGGTGAATCAGTATATCAACAAACTTTTACCCTCTTAAACTTCTTATCAACTTCAAACTCTAACACAAATCAACTATGCAAGAATATCACAATATGAACAAGTTGACACCAAGATTTTATGTGGAAACCCTTGTGGGATAAAACCATGGTACAAATAATGTACTTTATGAATTATATATGCTTTTACAAATAATGTAGGTACCAACCTACTTGAATCAATTATGTAGTTTAGTAGGCACCAACCTACAAAGAGCACCAACCCTTATTTCTCATTTAGTAGGCACCAACCTACAAGGAGCAATCACCCCTAAAGCTGATTTAGTAGGCACCAACCTACAAGGAGTACCAAACCCTACTTGCCAAGCACCAACCTAGCAAAGATTATAATTTGAATGATAACATTCCACCTTCAATTGTTGCTTCCTCAATAGATGATGGTCAATTTTTCTCAAACAACCTTCTTACAAATATGATGTATATGTTTTCCTTTAATACTTATTACTATATCCAAAATCTGCACTTATTCCACTTCAAATTGCTTTATAAGATCTGCATGTATTCTTCACAAATCTGATCCAAACTGTGCACAGTCTCCTTTTAGAAGATTGATCATAACCATTCACAATCTTCTCATAAATTAGTCTTCGAGATACTCTCTAATCTGCACATACTCCTCTTTAAATCTACACTTATTACTTTTGTAAAACTGTATAGAACTGATTTTCTCTGCCCTTATATATTCTTCAAGTCTCAAAAAATTGTTTCTCAAATCTTCTGATATTACTTATTTTACTCTCAATTGTGATTTAAGAATAAGACAATTATTCAACACAATACTCAGCTTTTTCTACTTCTGAAAGCATTAATTTTACACACAATACTCACAGTTTTTATGCTTTAAGATGTATTGATTATTCCACACAGCATTTACTTCAATCTTCAAATGATTTTCATTTTATGCACACACAGATTCAGATCATTCTCTTTCTTTATTATAAATAATAATCAATAAAATCCATACCACATATCTCTCTATTCTTCGGATGATATACAATTTTCACCCAACACGTGTTTTATGATATAATCTTTATTTCACACTCACTACACACACACACTTTCTAACTTCTATTTGTATCTTCAGAATCATATCCTTTCCCAAGAGACATATATCTATTCACAATATTAATCGTGTCTCTTATTCAAGACACTCCATCACATCTCTTCATGGAGCGATTAAATATCAATAATTACTAACCACACTTTAGTAACTGTTGCATTCTTAATACATTAGTTGCTTTTGATTTTTTCTTATATGACTTTTATCTTTTTGCTTATTTTGTCTTTATGTGATTTTTGTCTTATTCACAACCTGTTTTGTCCCTTTTTAATTACCTTTCTTTTAGTGATGAAATCATATCACTTCATAAAGTCATGTCTTTTACGTCTCTCCAATATGCCAAGTGTCTGAATGTCTCCAAATTAGAACGTGACCATTGATTTTTAACTTCTTTCTTAATCATAATATGTGTATTCCAGAAAGAACCGTATGTGACATAGATATGTCCACTGCAATTTATCACAATTACTAAGTCTGAATGCTGAAAGATAATCTAATTATCTTCATTTCAAATTTGCGTACAAGTCTGAAACTCTTCAATATTGTATTCTTCATTTGGCATATTGTGTACTCCAAACTGAATACACCATGTTCTTCATTTGACATCAATGACTGCAATCTGTAGGATTTCAACAATCTCAGCAATCATTAATAACAACAGACTTCATTAATTTCTTGATGCTTTCTTGATCATTTCCAACTCCATTAACCTCTGCAATCTTCATGATTGTAACTAGCTTTGATCACAACACTTTGACATCAATGACAATATTTCCAACAATCTCCCCCTTTGTCATTGATGGCAACATATTCTTCCTCATCACTTCTAACTCTCCCCCATTCTACTTCTCTCCCCCTTTGACATCAATGGCAAAGGGTCTTTCAACAAAGTCTTGTTTTACTTTTTCTATTGCATGGAGCTACAAGATACTGTGTATAGCTCCCCCTAAATGTATGCTCCCATTTACTAATACTCATCTTTCTCTTTCTAAAATAATTTTGCTTCATCTGCAAGAAAGCTTCTTCATTTTGACATCAATACAATTTCCAACAATTCATCATCTTCATAAGTAGATTTCTCTTCAACATTTGAGATACGTCACTTTTCAGTCATCTCCTCCAAGGGACTGAAAGATAATGTTCAACATAGCTCCCCCTAAATTCATGCTTCCTCTTAGAAAAGGCATATTGAATTTGTATTGGATTCTTCATTTCTTGTTTCTATCTTCTTTCTCCAAACTTTTTTAAGCTCTCTCTCCTTTTCCATGGTGTTCTTCTTCATATCTTGTAAAGATGGTTCCATAAAACCAAATCTACAAAAATGTGCTATGTGTCCAAAGTTGTTACACTTGAAACACATAATGTTATGACTAAATGAATTATAGTCTCCCCTAGTGAAGCTTGAACCATTTCTTGCTTGAAATCTGCAATTTATTGCTTTGTGTCCAAAGTAGTTGCATGAATAGCAATATCCATAGAAAGAATAAAAGTGCCTAGAGTTAAATCTTCTTTCATTTTCCTTGAAATTTGTAACATTCTCATCACACTTTGTACATTTCTCCTTTGGCTTATTCAGTTCATTTTTCAGCATGATAACTTCTTGTTCCAACTTGTCACAATCTCTCTCTTTTTCTCTTAACTTGTTCTTCAATTCATTTTCAACTTGTTCAGCTTCTACAAATTGAGCCCTCAAATCTTCAATTATTTTGTTTAATTCCTCCAAACTTTTTGTCAATTCCTTAGTTTTCAGTTTATGCTTGTTGACTTCTTCAATTCTTCATTTTTCTTGTATGCATAATGAAGTTCTTCCTCAAGATCAGTTTCTTCTTCTTCATTTCATTTTTCTTCTTCACATTCTTGATCAACATTTTGTTCTTCATATTCAGCCATGAACAATATCTCTTCATCATCATTGCTTTGACTATCATCACTTTGTTCTTCTAACAAGCTAGATTCTTTCTTTGAGTAAAAGCTCTTTCTGTGTTTTTGGAATCTCTTCTTTCCTTTTTTCTTGATGTAGGTTTCTTTTTCACTTTCACTTGAGTTACTATCACTATAAGGACATTTAGAAGCATAATGTCCAACTTCTCCACAATTGAAGCATTTAAAAGGGAATTTTCCTTTATATTTCCCTTTTCCTTTCTTGAGTTTTCCCATGAAGTAAGCTTCAGCTTCATCACTTGATTTTTCATTTTTTTCTTCATGCTTATTTTCCCCCTTTTTGGATGCTTTGAATGAGACTTCCTTTTGTGGTGATCTTCCTTCAATCCTCATCTCATAGGCAGCAAGGATCCCATGCAATTCATCCTTTGATAGCTGATCCAAGTTTGTTAATTCTTCTAATGCTGCAACCTTGGCCTCAAACTTTGTAGAAAGAGATCTTAGAATTTTGTCAACAATGAAGGCATCGTCAATCTCTTCACCAAGTCCTCTCATGATGTTCACTGTTTCATCAACACGAAGAAAATATGAAGCAATATCTTCATCATCCTCCATCATAAGAGTTTCTAACTTCCTTCTATGAGTTTGCAACTTTGACTTCTTTACCTTTGCATCTCCTTCATAGATGTTTTGAAGTTTGTTCCAAATTTCTTTTGCTGATTTACACATCATGACCTTTGTAAATTCAAAATCTGTTAGGCTGCAAAGAAGAGCATGCTTAGCTTTTGCATTGTTTTCACTTCTCTTTTTCCCTGCTTGATCCATTGGAGGGGTAGCTGGAGGTGTATACCCATCAACAACAAATTGCCATACATCAAACCCAAGAGCATTCAAATATGCTTCGATCTTAATACTCCAAAAAACATAATTAGTCCCATAAAAAATGGGTGCTTTCACTGTGTTGTTATGATCTGCCATGTGTGCTCTTAAGGATCTCCTTCAAGCGGTTAGGATTTCAAGAAGGACCTTTCTTTGTTACCAATTGAAGAGCACAAAGATATACTGAGAGGGAGGGGGGTGAATCAGTATATCAACAAACTTTTACCCTCTTAAACTTCTTATCAACTTCAAACTCTAACACAAATCAACTATGCAAGAATATCACAATATGAACAAGTTGACACCAATATTTTACATGGAAACCCTTGTGGGATAAAACCACGGTACAAATAATGTACTTTATGAATTATATATGCTTTTACAAAGAATGTAGGCACCAACCTACTTGAATCAATTATGTAGTTTAGTAGGCACCAACCTACAAAGAGCACCAACCCTTATTTCTCATTTAGTAGGCACCAACCTACAAGGAGCAATCACCCCTAAAGCTGATTTAGTAGGCACCAACCTACAAGGAGTACCAACCCCTACTTGCCAAGCACCAACCTAGCAAAGATTATAATTTGAATGATAACATTCCACCTTCAATTGTTGCTTCCTCAATAGATGATGGACAATTCTACTCAAACAACCTTCTTACAAATCTGATGTATATGTTTGCCTTTAATACTTATTACTGTATCCAAAATCTGCACTTATTCCACTTCAAACTGCTTTTTAAGATCTACATGTATTCTTCACAAATCTGATCCAAACTATGCACAGTCTCCTTTTAGAAAACTGATCATAACCATTCACAATCTTCTCATAAATTTAGTCTTCGAGATACTCTCTAATCTGCACATACTCCTCTTTAAATTTGCACTTATTACATTTGTAAAACTGTATAGAACTAATTTTCTCTGCCCTTATATATTCTTCAAGTCTCAAAAATTTGTTTCTCAAATCTTTTGATATTACTTATTTTACTCTCAATTGTGATTTAAGAATAAGACAATTATTCAACACAATCCTCATCTTTTTCTACTTCTGAAAGCATTAATTTTACACACAATACTCACAGTTTTTATGCTTTAAGATGTATTGATTATTCCACACAACATTTACTTCAATCTTCAAATGATTTTCATTTTATGCACACACAAATTCAGATCATTCTCTTTCTTTATTATAAATAATAATCAATAAAATCCATACCACATATCTCTCTATTCTTTGGATGATATACAATTTTCACCTAGCACGTGTTTTATGATATAATCTTTATTTCACACTCACTAGACACACACACACTTTCTAACTTCTATCTATATCTTCAGAATCATATCCTTTCCGAAGAGACATATATCTATTCGCAATATTAATCGTGTCTCTTATTCAAGATAGTCCATCGCATCTCTTCATGGAGTGATTAAATATTAATAATTACTAACCACACTTTAGTAACTATTGCATTCTTAATACATTCATTGCTTTTGATTTTGTCTTATATGACTTTTATCTTTTTGTTGATTTCGTCTTTATGTGATTTTTGTCTTATTCACAACTTGTTTTGTCCCTTTTTAATTACCTTGCTTTTAGTGATGAAATCGTATCATTTCATAAAGTCATGTCTTTTACATCTCTCCAATATGCCAAGTGTCTGAATGTCTCCAGATTAGAACGTGACCATTGATTTTTAACTACTTTCTTAATCATAATATGTATATCCCAGAAAGAACCGTATGTGATATAGATATGTCCACTGCAATTTATCACAATTACTAAGTCTGAATGCTGAAAGATAATCTGATTATCTTCATTTCAAATCTGCATACAAGTCTGAAACTCTTCAATATTGTGTTCTTCATTTGGCATATTGTGTACTCCAAACTGAATACACCATGTTCTTCATTTGACATCAATGACTACAATCTGTAAGATTTCAACAATCTCAGCAATCATTAATAACAACAGACTTCATTAATTTCTTGATGCTTTCTTGATCATTTCCAACTCCATTAACCTCTGCAATCTTCATGATTGTAACTAGCTTTGATCACAACACTTTGACATCAATGACAATATTTCCAACAATATGATCTGTAATTTTTTAAATTTTAATCAAGTTCATTTCTAATATTTTAGACTATAGGTGGCTTCGATCCTATTAAAAATTAATTTTATAAAAATCTCTATTGTTTATTAGAATATCATTTTGTAACAGACATTCATGGCCATTTCTAATATTGTTGATCGTAGAAGTCTTAGATGTTAGGAAAAAGATAATAGACTAAATTGATAACAAAAATTTAAGGTATAGTATTTAATCAAAGACGATATTGTTGAAAAGTTAGACTTTCTTGGTATTTGTTTTCCTATTTTAATTTTTCAAAGTTGGATATGGGGATTTGTTCTCTTAGGCTTTGTTGCAATTTATTTTGTTTCTACTATTCAATTATTTCTAGTTGGGGATTTTATATTGGGGATCTAGTTGTTTCTTGAGAAGTAGATGAAATTTACTTATAAATAGGTTATAATTTGTCACATCGATATGGCCCTTTTACTATATCGATTGATAAATCCCTTTCCAGAAGGTATATGTCTCTAGACATGACGTACTAGACATTTCAGAGAGATATTGAAAGAAAATTTTATCACATTTAATAGAAAAAAAGTAATATATACAAGTGTTAAGGTAAATTCCCTGAGTTCTCAAGTAATAGCTTAATCATATAAGGTTAATTCAAATAAACCTAATCTACTCTGGATGAAATTTCTTCTAGTGTAAATGCATTGGTTTGGGATTTTTTCCATCTAAAGAGTAAATTTTGTTGGTAAGTTTTTTTTTTTGAAATTAGAAAATTTGAAGAGGTAAATATTAGGTAAAATAATTTATAAGAGACTGGAATTTTATCCAAAAATGGGTTATATATATATATATATATATATATATTAAAAAGAATGCAACTAAATTGAATTAATTATGGTACTAGCTCTGATACCAAATATGGTCTACCTTATTCCCAAGTAAATTTTATTTACCTAAAGTTAATGACTTATTAGTAGATATAATGTTCTTAGGTAATATTAAACTTTAATAAAAAATTAATACATATAAATTGACATTGTGTAGCAATAATTAATCCATTATTAACATAGTATGCGTCAATAACTTGATGATAAAATAATTTATAACGTTTATAAGAAGTAATAATTAAATCAATTAAACATTTAAATCAATGACTACAAATAAAATTTATTAACACGTTTGTAAACCACATAGAGGCTGCTATCTGACACTCAAAGGAATAGTTACAGGTTTAGGCTCTCCATAGCAAGGAAGCACCCCCAAAGGAAACTGGTTCTTACACAGAACCCAACCTACCTCACAACATAAATGACACAAACCTAGCTAGGACACTCTCGAGTGTATGTTGTACCCCAAGTTGGACACACACTGCGTGCCCCTTCTCCAAATGCCTCAATGCGAACCAATGACCCTAAACTTCACTCCTTTGTGCCTTCAAAATTCTTGTGTTTCTCCCTCTCTCCCTCTATTTGTGTATTTTTCTCTATTGATTTATGGTTTTAAATAATACCCCAAGGGTAGTTACAAAATTCACACCCTTTCATAACTATAAAAATGTTTGATAATTACATTTATTTTTACATTCTTTTATTACAAATTTATTCCATGGGAAAAATTCTCGTAACAAACATGGTACCATGATGTTCCTCAATCCACAAATCTCTAATCCCCAATGGTGGTTACTGTGTGTGGGAAATGTTAGTATCAAAATAAGATAACAAAAACACACCAATGCAACATTAAACTAAAGAAAGCTAAATAAAATGAAATCAAAGAAATCAAACAGAGCTTCTTCATAATCGTTCCATTGTCCTCTATCTCCAGTGATTTTCTTGAAGCTGCTGCTCTCAGATTGTGTAAGCAAAGCTTCTCAGAATGGCAACCTACAGAATGAGTATGCAAAGGGAGAGTACTTCTCTATCCTATATGTTGGTGGAGTGAAATGTTGATGTACAGATATGCACAGGGGTTGTGGATTATGAATGCTATTGAAGCTATGATATGAGTATGATAGGTCATGATATGGATTGCTAATATGCTAAGCTATGATATGCTATGATTCTAAAGGCTATGGATGCTAGAAGGCTGATTGACTATAGTTTTCCTGTATGAAAGCTTCTCTCTTTTCAAAAACCCGGCAGTCCCTTTTATAGATTTTTATAGTAAGAGCCTGGCTGGTAAATATCAATGGCTATGAGATTGTCTGGTAATTTTGAATGGTGAGAGATGGAGAGGTTGAGAGGAAGATGGAAGATGTTGGGAGGTTGGAGAGAAAAATGGAGGTTTTTCTTCAACCCATGGGAACAACTTTGCTCAGAAACAGAGAAATTAATTAATTTTCTGTTTTGAAGTTGTTTCACGATTGTTGTTGATAATCCAATATTAAATAAATAAATTTATTTAATTTTGTGTGAGTTTGATATTTGATTTTAGGACTATAGAAGATTTAATTAAATATTTTGGAATATTTAATTGTGATGTGACTTTAGAAAATTTAATTAAATATTTAGAATATTTAATTGTGAATGGACTTTAGAAGAATTAATTAAATATTTAGAATATTTAATTATGAGTGGATTTTAGAGAATTTTTAGAAGAGAAGAATATTTAATCTTTATTTGAATAAAATATTCAAGCTAATATTATATGATAATTAATATAAATAAATCATAATGTTTATTTAATTAATTAAGAAATGGATAAGAAAAGTGATTAAATAAACTTATTTATTTAATTGACATGAAAGAATGAACAATATAAATAAATTATTTAGATTTATTTATACGTAGATTGAATTTAGAGATTTAATTAACTATTAAAAATATTTTATTAATTACCAGACTATTGTGATGTGACCATTTTTAAGTGTATACAATTACCATGCCACCCGACCTTGCGGAATCAAATGATCCACTCCCTCTATGCTAGGAGATAGTCACATGGGCCACAAGCACAACACTTACACCAAACACATGGGGAGAGGGATTAAACACACCATACACAATCTAAAACACTCTACATACACATCATTTATCAAATAATCATCCAAATCACATAATGGATCCAATAGGTGTCATCACTTGGTACAATCACCATGGCTTAACACAATTCACATTGGGCAAACTCACCAATGTCACATCACAATCCGCATTATTCCAACTATCCAATGCCACATAAAGAATCATATAACCATCATGGGACAACTCACTACTAGGGTACCACAAGGATCGTCATTGGTCCAACTCACCAATGGTAGATTACACACACACAAGACACTAGGGTAAGATGCTAGAGAACTAGTAGGGAGTAACATCACAGTGCTCACTGATATGGCAAACACTATTATGAAAATTTTCCCCAAAGATAAAAGAATGTGATGAAATCATTAAAGGGATATAGAAAAATAAAGGATAATATGCTCCTTTGGTTTAAATGAAGATTAATGACGAATATTTAAGAAAACTCTTTTTTTTAAGGGGAGAAGTTATATTTATGAAATGTTAATCAAAGACAACCTTTGTGAAAGGGTGTGATGGTTTGGAAACCAACCCTTTATGCTTATATAAAGAATTTATGTGAGACTTGGAAGTTCGAACATGGAGAATACTCAAGGAAGAAGAAAGTATTTTGGAGAGTATGTTCAATACAGGCTACACAGTACACTCAAGATTGTCCTGGCCAAGGCTTTGTGTGAGTATGCACAAACTATGTTTTTACATAGGTCCTCCAAAGTGTGGCATAGTGAGAATGAATACCACTGACATCTTCCTAGGGTGAGAGTGGATTTTCCAAGTCTTATGATTCAAATAAGTATTGAAAACCATTGATGCTAAAATATATTGAGAATATTATATATATGATTTTGATGTTAATTTGGTTGAATTCTATTGATGTGTTATTCATTTATTTAGGTTAATTATTTATTTTGAATTTCTTATTAAATTATCACATAGTGTCTTTTACATTGGTTATTCACATCTATTTTAATAATATCACTTGTAAATTATCTTAAACCTAATATTCAATCTATTAAATCCACTTCTAATACTTAAATAAATTTGGGAGAAAAGGAATATTACACATGCAAAATCTAGTACCTCTCTCATATAGATGATAGTACTTGACCTTACAAGACCCAAGCTCCCTGAGCTTGCATGTCTTCTCGAACATCCTTAGCCTTTACAAGTGCTCAAGGCATGAGAGGGGCATCCATTATCTTAGTTAATTTATTATTCGTGTTTCATTAGTTATCACTTGATTAAATGACTCCCCACTTGTGATCAACCTACTTGCCACTTTGGGTCGGGGACATGTTGGGAACCACTCCCATGTCTTCTCTAGTACCTTATTCCTAGGATTTTCACACTCACCAACTAGTGGCACTAAAAATGATGCACAAAATTCAACTTCATAAAAAATTTCTATAATTTTCTAAAAGCATTATTAAATTAATTCACAAAGGAAAATTTTGTTAAAATATTAAAATTCATCATATTTCATTTAAAAAATTCAAATTTTCTCATTTTTCCAATACACTAAAACCAATAAATTTTCCCAAAACCCCATCAAAAGTTTCTTCAAATTTTATTTTTCAAATTTCAAAAGTCTAAAGATACCCTTTTTCTCTAAATATTCCCAACAACACTTTTCAAGTTAATTTCGTATTTCACGCATTTCCCAAAAAATTGAGGCATTACAATGTCTCACACAAGATGTATCTATTCAAGATCATCAAGGATAATTTTCCTTTGATCAAAATCATTTATGACATGTGATGGAAATAGTTGTGTCAAGTGCCTATTGATATAAACAATCAAGTAGGGGCTAATAAAACTCATTTAATGAATGATAATATATTGAATATGCTTGATATTTTCCTATAGTGTGGCTAACTATTAACCACTCAAAGGTCACATATTCTTACAAGGAATTTTCAAGGATGTGTGAATTGTAGTGCTACATATGTTAAAAGTAGCAACTCATGTTGGTGCAAGTAGCAACTAGAGGCTTTTTCCATCAACTAACTTACTATGCATTACATACTTGATACAATTCATTAGGTACTATTTTTCTATTATAATGGTTTCTTGGATCATCTTAAGAGGCTCATCATTATTAAGAATTTCAAAATGTGTTAGGATTGCATCAAATGTAAAACTCATCACTTCAAGGATTCAATTGATGTTGGAGAACACTCTAAACTAACAAAACCTGTTACTCTTCCATTTTTGCATTATCATGAACATGCTCTTCAAGCTCTGTGTTAATAATCTTTGAACAAATAGGTGTATGGTCTACATGCCATGCATGATATGTATTTCTAATACTTATCAATTTTTAATAAAGGTTTCTTGTTCAAATTGAATATCAACTTTGATCTCATGGAATTATTTATATAACAAATATTTTCTCTAGCACAAACCCCCATATTTGAGTGAGTCGCTATTTGGAATTCAAAAGATATATGAGGAAAACCCTAACAATTATAGGTGTATTTCATAGTTTCCATCACCCATGTTTACAACATGAACATGACCAAGATATTGTAGCTTCTCCCATACATAAATGATCTAATTGCATGGGGTGTTTCATTTATGCATGGATGGAGTTTGTTTTAGATGATTCATAATCATTGGTTCAATGTACTTGAGGTTGGAATACCTTTTGTCCACATTTAAGTAAAAGGAAAGACTTGGGACATTCAATAAGAGGGAATTTTAACAACATATGAAATGTTTCTTATGCACTGTTATGCCCTAAATACACACTCCATTTCTTTTAGGCTAAAATGGAGGTCCCTCTCTTCTTTTTTTTCTTTGGCCTTTCTTTTTATTTAGTACCAGTGGTTTTTGTTTTTCTGGGTTGTTAATGTTTCTTCTTTCTTAGGTTTCAAAACTCTAGAAGGATTTTGGACTTTTCTCCAAAAGTTTGAGTTCCTCTTGAATCTTCGATCTCGTTTTGTTCCTCTTTGTTGAATTTTGGAACTCTAGAAGGATTTCAAAATTTTCTCCAAAAGTTTGAGTCCCTCCTAGATCTCTGATCTCATTTTTGTTCTTCTTTGTCAGGTTTTTGAACTCCGAAAGGATTTCATACTTTTGTCCAAAAATCTAAGTTCCTCTCAGATCTTCTGTCCTAACTCATCCTTTCCTTCTCAAGCATTGTGACACCAATCAGATTTCATACTTCGATATTTTATCTTAAAATGATTCAAAATACGGTTTTCATTCTCACCTCCACCTTGTTTTCTTTTCTCCTTCCCGAATTTGATCGAAGTTCAAAGCCTCAAACATATTTTTGGCCTTTCTCATCTTGGTCCCAATATTAATTTCCACCTTGTGATCCTATACCACCTATCACATTAATGACAAAATTTTCACCCATGTGTAGAAGTGTTTTTATGCATTTCTAAGCCATTAATTGAGCTAATTTGCTAAATAAATCTTTGAACACCTTAGCAAATTTATTGAACACCATCACAAGTTAATCAAACTTTTCCTTTTTGAGTGGGAAAGATCATCCTCTCTTCATTTCCATCGCAGTTGGCATCCCTCTTCAGTCATGTTCCAGGTTGGTGTCATTTTATTTTCTTTTGATCTGATTTTTATTGTTATGTTCCTTGCTTCCTGCTTTGTTTTCATTTTTCCTTGCCCTTTGTTGTTGTTAGAAATATGAAATAGATTGAATAATCGAAGGAAATTTTTAAGAGAAATTCAAAGTTACATAAACTAGAAAAACATAAGAATGCAAACCAAGACTTTGAGAGATTATGCAATGTCAATGTGACAATATTGCATTAAGAGCTTCCAAGCTAAAAAAATACAATGTAAAGATTCATGAATGGATGCAAATACAAGCTGGGTTGTGAGTTTATATAGAACTTAGAAGAGGAGGTAGGTGGAAAATCCAACCAATAGGAATCAACCACAAAAGTGGAAAGTGGTTCCACCCTTTAAGGAAGGGGACACCACACACTTATCTCCTAGTAATAAACTCACTTTATTGTCCTAAGCAACCTTAATAAAGTGTAATAAAAATCTAGGACTAAGGAAAAATAAATTAACCCACTAGGAAAATAAAAGCCTACAACAACATTTCTTTTCTTTTCTTCTCATTTTTGTTGTATTCCTTGCTTCCTGCTTTGTTTTCATTTTGCATTTTCCTTTGTTGTTTTAGTTTATGGGTTTGGGTTTTTGGCTCAATTTTTGTCTGTGCCTTAAGTCTCAGTTCGTGCCCTAGGTCATTTTTGGTTTTCGTTGTGTCCAAGGTTTTATTGGATCCCAAGTCTCTATATTCTCCTTCAATTCTCATCCCTTCATGGAATTTTTGGCTTAATTCAGATTAGGGCTATTCAAATGGTCATTCGAGAATTTGGCTCCCATTGGGACTTGTGGAGTGTAATGTTCAATGTTTGAAATCTTGATGCAGGAGCATCTAGTAGTGTAGGGCAATCTTGCATTACCCAAAAAAATATTTTTCCTTATTTTTTCTTTAGTTGTTTTGAGTCTCATGATAGCACTTAAGGGATGTAAGACAGTCAAAAGTCAAAAAAGGTGAAAAACTACCACTTACTATTTTTAGTAAGTCAACTTAAACAGGCTCATATGGACTTGAAAACTTACCCCAAGGAGCGGAACTGAAAAATGTTTTTGGCAGCAGAAGAATCATCTCAATACCCTGTATAGTTTGGGAGATATTAAAGTTTTTGTCTTGAGAAATTTTTCCAATGCAGCTTCAAATTCAAGTTTGGAAACCTTAGAAGCCCTAAAACAGCTCCAAAAGTGGATGAAACAATCTCCGATGGTTTCAAAGTTGTATATCTCTTTGAGAGATTTCCAACGATATATTATAATAGCCAATCAAACACCTAGATCAAAATTTATGGCCCCGAGAAGATGCCCCATTAAAAAGTAAATTTCATTAAAATATCTTCCTAGGCAAGAAATCAAATGGTTGGACTTTTGACACCAAAACAAAAGGGAAAGTTACACTTTCTAGAACATTCTAGGGTAGTTATTGGGTAAAATAAAAGGGTTAAGTGGGGGTTGTAGAAGGTGGCTCCATTAGTGCAAATTGTGGCTCTGAATAATAGAGTTTATTTTCAGAGTTGATTTGGATGAAATGAATCAAGTCCATGAGGTTGTAGCCCTACAATTTCTAAATCTGTAATTTCATTTTCAAAAAATAATTGAAAGTGGGTTGTTTTCTATTTTGCATTTTTTGTGTTGTTATTTGTTATTGTGTTTTTTGTGGGGTTTGGGAGACGTAGCCCTCATCAAGTGGTATCCGAGCAGATTTTCTTGAGTGTGTAAATAGATCGCCGAATGTGAGGAATTTTGCACCTGGACTTGTGGCTATGGGTTTTGAGAAAAGTGATCAGAATGCCTTTGTGAAGAAACTGTGGTCATCGTGGAAGAAATGTTATTGCACCAGAAGAGGGTTTTAGAGCCTTGCAAAGACAAGTTCAAGCACTGCAAGAGGAGATATTTTGAGGGTTTGAGCCAAGAAGAGGAGATGAAAGTGAAGATGAAGCTAAAAATGAGGAACAGTTTGATTTAGAACAAGATGTAGTAGATCTAGAGCAAGTCAGATTATTTAAGGTCATCTCTAAGATTGGGAAAATTCCAAAGATTGATGTTTCTACATTTTTTGGAAATCTTAACCTAGAAGAGTTGATCGATTGGATCAATGATATGGAGGAGTACTTTGAGTATGAGGAGGTAGAAGATCTCGAGAGGGTGAGATTTGTAAAGACCAAGCTCAAGGGTCATGTGAGTATTTGGTAGAAATGTTGGAAAAATGTGTCTCAACCTTGAAATTATATAAAGGTTATTGTTGATAGCATATATATATGAATATGTATATATATATATTTCCTAGTTACACCAATAGGTGTAATATTCAATGGCAGCAAGGGGAGGAGTGGGATACACGTGGACAATTTTTTGTTAACTTTATCAGAAAACTCTTGAAATGATCGACATACATAAAATAAATGATACATTGTAAATCTAGACCATTAATTATTAAGTTTTAGATCTAATGGTGGATATTTTGTTGACATGTCTTGCCCTAGAAAGTAACCCTATTTTATGAAGGTGTTGTACGATGATTGTAGATGGTGATATATTATGAGAGTTTGATAGTAGTCATGTTGCCTTTGGATCTCTTACTGGTGATACTCTTGTGAGAAGCTTGCTCTGCAAGTATATTGTAATTTTTGTGATTTCTGAATAATATATTGGGTGGCTTTTGGAGTGTGGTATTTTTCTCTCGAAAGGGTTTTCCCCACATAAATCATTGTGTCATGGTATGCATGATATTTATGTTTATTTATGTTTAAGTTTTTGTAATTTTTAAAGATCTGTAAAAGTTTTGCATTATTCTCCTCTCAAGATTAGTGTAGGAAGTTGTTCCACTACCTTAGCTTCTATACAAGTGGTATCAGAGCCTGATCACCTTTGGTTTTAGTTGTGGGTTGTTGGGGTTTTTGAACTAATCCATATTTGAGTGGGAGCTTGCATAAAAGATACTTTGTGATCTTGTTGCAGAAAGTTTCATATGGCAAGTTCATCAGGGAGAATAGAGGTGGATAATTTTTTTGGAAATAATTTTGAAATGTGGAAGCTGAAGTTGGAGGATCTATTGATAGATCGAGATCTGTGGGATGTTGTTGATGAGAATGTTTCAAGGCTTGTAGATCCTACTTGGGCTATGCAATATGAAGTTATGGATTGTAAATCCAAGGGTATAATCATATTGTGCTTGGAAGACTCTGTTTTAATTAATGTCCATGAGGAGACCTCTGCACAAAAGCTATGGAAGAATCTTGGTGAGATGTATCAGGCCAAATATTTAGTGAAAAAAAATTTCTTGAGAAAGAATTTGTATTCCTTGATAATGGAAGAGGGTGGATGAACCACAGATCACCTAGAAGCATTCAATATGTTGGTGGCTCAGTTGGAATTATTTGGTGTCAAAATGGATGAGGAGGAAAAATGGTAGATCTTTCTTTGTTCTTTGCCTAATTCGTGGGATTCTCTTGTTATGGCTATTGGGAGTACCGTAATTTTGAAGACTGAATATGTGGTGGGTTCTTTTCTTTCTGAAGAGATGAGAAGGTATTCATCACTGCCAAGGAGGCCCTAAATGTTTGTGGAAGACCTAAGGAAAAAGGAAAGAAAAATGAGAAGCATGACAAATCCAAGTCTAGGGGGAGATCTAAATCTCCTAGAAAGTCCAAAGTTATTTGCTAGAACTGTGGTAATCCTGGATATTTTCATAAGGAATGCAAAGAAGAAAATAAGAAAAAGAAGAAATTTAATTCTGATTTTGAGTCTGAGAAGGAAGATGGTGATGCTTTCATTGCAGCTTTGGCAACTCATACAGGTAATGATGCATGATTAATTGACTCAGGTGCATATTTTCATATGACCTTTAATAGATATTGGTTTTCTGAATATGAAGAATTTAATAGAGGTAAGGTGTACTTGGGTGATGATTCTCATTTAGACATTGTTGGTCATGGTAAAGTTAAAATTGGGTTCTTGATGGTATAATAAAAAGGATTAATGGTGTGTTTTATATCCCTGATTTAGCATGAAATTTGTTATCTATGAGAAAACTAATACATGCAGTTGTGCAGGTAGTATTTTTTGATGTAGGAAGTAAGATGGTTAGAGGTGCTATGGTGATTGCTAGAGGTATCATATATAGCACATTGTATAAGCTTGATGCATGCACTATCGAGTGCAATAGTACTTCTATGAAAATCAAGTCTATGGAAGAAGTGAGGGTTTCACCTTCAGTAGATGGTCATGGATTTTGGGTACCCAAGGGTGTTCTTTCTTCTAAAAAAAAGTTACTTGCATAGAAAACTATGTTATCGCACTAGAGATTTGGCCACATTGGAGAAAAGGGTCTAAGGACCTTGAAAAATAAAAACCTTGTTGAAGGTTTGTCTGATTGTAATCTTGAATTCAATTTTTGTGAGCATTAAATTTATGGAAAACAAAATCACGTTTAGTTTTACTCAAGTTCTCATAAATCTTGTAGTGTATTAGATATTATTCATTCTGATGTGTTTGGTCCTATAGATGTTCCTTTGATTAGTGCATCCACATATTATGTTTCATTTATTGATGATTATAGTAGGACATGGGTATATTTTCTAAAGAGTAAATTTGAAGTTTTCAGTCGATTTAAAAGATTTAAAGCAATGATTGAGTTGCAAACTAAAAAGAAAATAAAATGTTTGAGGACTGATGATGGCGGTGAATTTTTCTCTAATGATTTTGATAGATTCTATAAAGATTGTGGTATTCATAGACAAAAGACAACTCTTTATTCTCCACAACAGAATGGAGTTACAAAAAGAATGAACATAACACTGATGGAGAAGGCTAGGAGTATGTTAAGTGGTGTTGGCCTAGAACAAAGGTTTTGGGCTGAAGTTGTTACCATTTCTTGTTATCTAATTAATAGGTCTCCTACATCAGCTCTTGTTGATAAGATTCCTATAGAGGCATGGTCAGGTCATAAGCCTTCATTAAGACATCTTATAGTTTTTAGTTGTGAGGCATATGCACATGTGCCAAAGGAGAAGTGAACAAAGTTAGAGAACAAGGCTGTGAAATGTATCTTCATCGGGTATACTTATGGTGTGAAAGGATACAAGCTTTGGGATCCTATTGCATAAAAGGTAATATATATTAGAAGTGTTATTTTTAGAGAAGCTAAGCATTCTTTTGTTACATTGCACCCAGAACAAAGTAAATAGGAAGATGTGTGATTCAATTTCCTTCTACACCTAAGAAAGTTGAATTGAGGCCCATGGATAGACAAGAAGTTGAGGAGAGATCATCTAGATCTGAATCTTCAGAATAGGAAGAACCTCCAACTCAACTTTTTTGTAGGTCTACAAGGTATAGACTACCACCTGAAAGGTATACACTTGATGATTGGAGATGTATTTTTTCTTTGAATACTAACATGGATGAACCCAAATCTATAGAAGAGGCATTAGGTATGAATGATGCAAAATCCTGGATGATTGTTATGGATGAAGAAATGTCATCTTTGAAAAAGAATGATACATGAGATCTTGTACATTGCCTGAAGGACATAAACCTGTTGGTTGCAAATGGGTGTTTAAGAAAAAGATTGGTTCAGATGGACGTATTGAGAAGTACTAAGCAATGTTGGTAGTGAAAGGTTACTCTCAAGTTGAGAGTGTTGATTATGGTGAGATATTCTCTCCTATTTCAAAAATGACATTCATTAGATTTTTTATTTCTATTGTTATTGCTTATGATTTAGAGGTTGAGAAAATGGTTGTGAAAACTGTTTTCCTTCATGGTGACTTGGAGGAGGATATTTATATGACATAGGCAGAGCATTATGTGGTGAAAGGTAAAAGTAAGTTGGTTTGCAAATTGAAGAAATATTTGTATGGCTTAAAATGGAGTCCTAGGATGTGGTACCAAAAATTTGATACATATGTGTTGAGTTTTGGATTTGAGCATTCTAAATCAGATCACTGTGTTTATTATAAAATTGATGGTGATCATTTCCTATTTATTGCATTATATGTTGATGATATGTTATTTATTGGCAAAGGAAAATGTATGATTTCAAAACTAGAATCTCAACTTGCTACTAAATTTGAAATGAAAGACCTTGGTGTAGTTAGACACATTCTTGGGATGAAAATTAGAAGAGATAGAGAGAACAGAAAGCTATGGCTTGGCCAAAGTAAGTATGCGAATTCAATTTTATAGAGATTTAACATGCAGGATTGTAGACCATTTTGTGTTCCCCTTTCTGTTGGAACAAATTTATCTATTTTAGATTGTCCAGCATCTCCATTAGAGATGGAAGACATGAGAAAATTTCCTTACAAGAGTATAGTTGGAAGTTTGATTTATGCTATGGTTTGTACTAGACCATATATTGCCCAAGCAGTGGGAGTTCTTTCCAGCTATATGTCTAATCCTTGTAGAGTTCATTAGGATGCAGTTAAATGGGTCTTTAGAATATTTGCATGGTACCTCATATTATTCCTTGTGTTATAATAGTAATATGACTGAAGATGAGATTTCCTTTGATATTTATGGTTATATGGATTAAGACTAGGCAGGTGATATTGATAGCAGATGATCCACCAGTGCTTATGTGTTTACTTTATTTGGTGGTGCAATTAGTTAGATGAGTAAGCGACAGGTTGTGGTTGATTTTTCCACTATTGAAGTAAAGTATATGGTAGCTACTCATGCTTGTAGATAATCCATTTGGATAAAGATACTATGTTCACATATTGGAATAAAGCAAGGTGCGGTGACAAGTTATTGCAACAGTTAGAGTGTTATATGT
>VDFB02146011.1:0-11582 GCA_007258455.2 Sequoia sempervirens | reverse complement strand
CCTCGAGCACTAGTCCCAGCTGCTGCACCACTTCCCACCTGCACTCCTACATGACCACCTAAGGCCATCGCCAGGTTCTCCTCAATGAGCCTGGCCTTGTCGACCGCCACCTCCATGGTCCTGGGTTCAAAAACCCGCACTCCACCACTGATACGGGCATTTAAGCCCCTGAGAAAATGCTGTACCAACATGCCCACATCATCACCTATGCCCGCATACTGTTTGAGCTCATAGAAACGATGCTCATACATCTCTACTGACATAGTCATCTGTCGAGGGGTGTGGAACTCATCCCCTCAACACTGCCTCCAATGCTAAGAAAGAAATCTAGCCCAAAACTGCTCTAGAAATAACTCCCAAGAAATAGTACCAATATCCAGATGGAGCTTCTGCTCCTCTAATCTCCACCAAGTGGAGGAAAATCCCCTCAAGTGCATGATAACACACCTAGCTCGAGTGTTGCTCCCATATGGGTGCATAGCAAAACACCTAGTCAAGTCAATGAGCCATGTCTCTGCCTCCAAACCACTGCCTGATCCATCGAAAGTGGGTGGTCATGCTCTAAGCAAATCCCTCATATGGGCTGCTACCTCTGAATCATAGTGAACTAGTACCTCTCTCTCTCTAACCACCACTGGCTCCACCTCCTACCTAGGCCCAAGGCAGGCAAGGGTCTCCTCTAACAACTGACGCAACTGAGCATCTTCGATCCTGGGTGGATCTAGATTCTAATTACCATCTGCCTGAATATTTTGAGAAGCCTGTTGCTCCTCATGGTCAGAAACAAGTGGAACATGTGGAGGTGGGTCTTGATGTTCCTCAATGCGACCGCCTAAATGGCCACGTCTACAACCCCCTCCTCTTCCACGCCTAGGAGGCATTATCCTATACAGACACAAAAAGGCATTAAACACAACACACAAATAAAATCTGCACACCTAAAAGCTTAATGGGCTCATCATAATCCCAGAGTACCCAGTGTTTAAACCTAGGCTCTGATACCATGTGTAATGCCCCGCCACGCAACCTTAGGGGAAGTTGCAAACTACCACAATTTCACTACAATTTTTTTTTTAAAACAAAACAAATACATGCATGATAACAACACAAAGCCAACAATCACCTAAGGTCACAAGACAAAGATTAACTAATTTGCAATTTAAAACAACATGCATGAAATGAAACATAACAACATTCACTTAATCTAAGTAAAGTACATACATTCCATACATGAGATTTCCATTAAGACCATGAGATCCTTCATGGTTACTAAGGACAAAAGTTATATTATTACAATTACATCTCTCATTCCCAGAATGAGGTAAATCAATGACATGATTGTTTATTACAATTTCCACCTCGATGAAAGTGAGGGGTAAATAAAATACAAGCACTAGCATAAATGAAACCAAGGTAGCAACTGGAATCCCACGAGCTCTCCAACACGAAAGTCTCGTCCACATAATAAAATGCCAACACAATGGAGTATGGTGCAAGTTCCACCCAACCATGTGATACCCGAAGGCTCACCCCCCGTGCTAGGAGATAGTAACAAGGATTTCAGGGCATGACCAACAACCTCTATACATAGACAACATGACTCAACTGGGAAAGGATACAAACATGACATCACATGACATAAAGGTAACAATGCTTCCAGATTCTAAATACATGAACACATCACGAATATAAACATAATGTTGTCCTAAGAGAAGTGTCATCGCAATGTCACATGGGATATCTTGGCAAGTCTTCCTAGGTCCCAGCCCCCATCTCAGGATATCCTGGTAACCTCTAACGACCCCCGGCCCCACATGTGAACCAATGCGGAATCAGTTATCTTTCGAAGGGACAAGATAATGATCTTGCCATTCCAGGCCTTCTCGTCTCATCCCAAGTCTATACAAGCACTTGCGTCCATCAGCGAGGCTAAATTAATCTTTTTAAATGTTGGTACCACCTATGCTAATTGATTGGTTTAAGTTTTCACTGAATTAACCAAATTACATTGAGATCTCCTGGCACCACTTTGTGTGTCGGCCCTCAATGCAAGCCACTTCTCTAAGACAACACGTGGAACTATGCCACCCCCAAAGAGTACTCAAGTGCAACCTAGGGTTAATGAATCCCTAAACAAGACATGAAGTCAACCTATCACGTCCAAGATAACTGGGTTTAATTGGACACATTGCATGCACTACCCAAGGTAAACCAGGGTTGATCAATATAACAATCACTCAAGCCACATAAAATAAAGTCCTATCTGGAAGACTTACATAACGCTGACTAGATTGTCCCACACCAAGAAGAAGCATCATAAGCAATATAAAGCAAACTACTTTAGGATTTCGTAAATCCGATTCACTCAACGCCTTGGTGCATTACTCAAATTTTATTAAAATCAATTCTGGTACAATTACATGAGTGATCTAATGTATTGCAATTATTTCCGTAATCTATGCTTGATCATTAAATCATAATGCAAAATTCTCATAATGATAATAACTCCATATACATTGCCAAGAATAACTTGATGATAATACACAATTATCATTTTAAAAAGAAAGAAAGCATATATATAAATTGCGTATACTCGACATATATATAATACTACGCATTATATATATAATTAACACTTAACTTTTTAATTTAATATTAAAATATTTTGAAATAAACCATATTGCATTATTTCATTATTTAAAATATAATAAAAATATATTTCAATATATATTTCAATATATATATATATAAATTATATATATATAACTCATATATATTAAATATATTAATAATAATAAATAATTATTATTTAAAAAAAACATTGGAATTCTGGATATTTATAGATATATATTAAATATGATATATATAATATAATATAATATAATATATATATATATATTATATTTAATATAATATATATAAATAAAATAAAGAAATGATATATACAAAAAGAATAAAGAATGAAACAGGGTTTTATAAACCCAAACATCCACGCCGCCCAGGAAGCCGCGGCAGGGGTGACGCAGGTCTCCCTACAGCCGTGGCCTCCCTACGCTGGGGGCGATGCTACCAGGGAAGGCAGCGACACTGCCTTTACTGGTAACGCCTCCCTCCATAGGAGTGGCAGCCAGTGAAGCCGCACCGCCCACGCGCCGGGGTATCATCCCCTTACAAATGCCGCTCAAAAATAATGCGAACTCTGGGTTTAAACACAGAGACTCGTAACAGGAAAAAAATTAAAATTTATTTTACCAGACTAAAATTTAATAACATTACAACATTATATATGCAATATATATGCATATATATGCATATATATGTATATACACTCCATAATATACATATATATGCATATATATAGGCATATATATACACACAGTCATACTACATGACTGTAAAAATATTCTTGTTCAATACCCAGATTGGGAATTTGAGAAACAAATTGAATTCTCATAGAAGCATCTCAATGATGGTTTGAATAAAATTTCTGGTTCATATTGTTTTCTTACAAAATTTGCAAAACTCTTCATTTTCAAGTTTTAATGGTGATTCTATGATGGGTTTTGAAATCCAAGGTTTGATTTTCCAAAACTGATTTGAGCCATTTCAAACAAAAATGGTTAAAATAAAATTTGCATGAAGAAGGAAAAAAAAACAAGGAACCTTTTGTTTTCTCCAAGTTTTTGTAAAGTCCTTCAATGGAGGTTGTGCTCCTTCAAATTTCTCCTCCACCAAGCTTTTCCAATCCTTCTTCAACAATTTTTCTCCAAATTTTTTTTAAGTTTCCTCTTGCTCTCTCTCAAATTACCAAATTTTCAAAAAAGATAATTCAAAAAAAAGAATGCATTTACCTTATGGCCTCCAAAAAAAAATGTCAAACCCCTAATTTAGCCACCCACCGAAAGTTATTACAAATTTAGATATTTTTGGACATTTCATTTTTTTTTTGAAATTAATAAAACAACTTTGTTTTCCCTTTTCAAATGCATAATACTCATTTAAAAAAAAACCCATTTCCATTTACCCCACAATGCTAACTAAATTCATTTTATTTCACAAAATTGAATCCAACTATTATATTTAAAACAAATCATTTTTAATTTTATTTTCTTACATAAGGAATGCAATACAACTTCTAGTGTATTTTTTTTTGGTCTCATTATTTAATAATGCTCACACAATTGGACTAATTTAATTAATCCTCCATAAATCTAATTCACGGTTAGATCATTCATCAATTGCATTAAATCAATGAATAAATTAATAAACACTCTATTATGAATTTTGGCAATAAAATTAAATAAAGCAACACCATTGCACTAGGAAATTTGAATCATGCAAGCAATGGGAGACGAGATGACAAGACAAATAGCTTATCCCAACTGACATCTCGGCGACCCACTATGGCTAGGGTGATGTCATGACACAGAAACCCAAGCTACTATCTCCCAATCATTTTCCATTGAACAAGGGACATGCTCAGACCTGCGAAATCAGGTGGAGTCAATGTCCTGTACCTACATCCTGCACACAACACGAGTGTCGAACATGCATACATATATATATAAATATCAAAACACACCGTGAAGAGGAAGTCGCAGAATCACAGGGCACTCGCGTGCGAGTGATGTGACCCCGTCCCCTTCACCAATACAATGTCGCTAACTGACGCCTCTTAACATCAATGGTATAATCAAAGCATAAAGCATCAATAATTCACATACATGATAATTTAATCCACAACCTGAAATAATAACATCATCTGATGAAAGTACCATCATATCAAAACATAATGTTTACATCGCTTAATAATTAGTGATCAAAAGTAACCAAGTTTATCACCAACGTGCTAACAAGGCAAAATATACATAACAAACTCTGTTCGATCAAAAGAACAAAATGGAGGGGTGTTATATCCTCCCCCCTAGGGTCAGGCTTACTCCTAGAAGCCTGCGAACAAATAGGGATAAAGTTCCCTCATCCTAGCTGCATCCTCCCAAGTGGTTGATGAGTCATCCCTAGGATCCCACTGGATCCTAACCTGATCAATATCTCGCCCTCGAAGAGTGAGTGTTCTAAGCTCCACCACGGCCACGGGCTCCAAAGCCAGCTGCCCGTCCTCTACCTACAAAGCATTCCAATCAAGGACATGAGAAATGTCTAGATGGTATGGCCGAAGAACTGATACATGAAATACGTCATGCACACACGAGAGACTGGGCGGTAAAGCAAGATGGTAAGCAACAGGACCAATCTTCTCGAGAATCTCAAAGGGCCCAACATAGCGAGACGCCAACTTAGAGCCCTTTGCATAACGGATTGGACTCTTTCGTGGATGCACATGCAAGAAGACTCTATCGCCTATGAAAAAATGACGATCCACTCTATGCGCATCTGCATACTTCTTCTGCCTATCCTGCGTTGCCACCAAGTCCTCTCTAATCCTATCCACCTATTGGTCCATATCATGCAACATCTCAGGGCCCAAAGTTACTCTGTCCTCTAGCCGATCCCAACTCAAGGGAGTACGACATGGCCGCCCATACAATGCCTGGAATGGAGCCATACCGATAGAACTCTGAAAGCCATTATTATAGGAAAACTCTACCAAATAGAGATAGTCCTCCCATCGTCTCTGTTGGTCCATCACATACATAAGCAACATGTCTTTGAGGATCTGATTGACCCTCTCAGTTTTTCCATCTATCTCTGGGTGGTAAGGTGAACTGAAGTTCAACCGTGTTCCCATCGCATGCTGTAATAACGTCCATAGAGCTGAGGTGAACACTGGATCCCTGTCAGAGATAATCTAACATGGAATACCATTCAACCTCACTATATCCTCCATGAACACCCTAGCTACGGATGATGTAGTATAGGAAGAGCGCATAGGTGAGAAGTGTGCTACCTTCGTCAACCTATCCACTATTACCATAATTGCATCGTGCCATCTCGAAGAGTTGGGTAAACCAACAGTGAAATCCAATGAGATTATATCCCATTTCCATTATGGTACTAAATGCGACTGCAAAAGGCCTGTTGGATGCTGGTGTTTGGCCTTTACCTGCTGACACTCAAGACAACTCGACACAAAATCCACAATATCTCGCTTCATCCCTAGCCAAAAATATAACTGACGCAAATCTTCATACATCTTCTTCACCCCTGGATGGGCTAAATAGGGTGCACGATGTGCTTCAGTGATGACCAAAGTGCAAAGCTCACATGATGGGGGAACGTATATGTGTCCCATGTGTCTCAATACCTCATCAGCATCTAGGGAGTATCCTGAATATCTACCCTCAAGGGGCCTTCCTGCCTCTATTACCGATCTAACATCCTGATACCAACTGTGGGCTGGGAGGGCAGAAAGAATCTGACTCCGCAAATCAACAATAAGAGTCAACTCAGATATCTCATGCCTTCACATACTGAGGGCATCTGCAACCACATTCTCCTTCCCTTGGATATACTTCACCTCGAAGTCATAATCACAGAGAAACTCCATCCATCGCCTTTGCCTAGCATTAAGGTTAGGCTGCGTGAAGATATACTGAAGGCTCCTATGATCACTATGCAACTCAAACCTATGCCCAAGAAGAAAGTGCCTCCATCTCGTCAATGCATGAACCACTGCTGCCAACTCAAGATCGTGGGTAGGATAGTTTAGCTCATGATCCTTGAGCTTTCATGACTCATATGCAATGATGCGACCCTCCTGCATCAAAACTGCACCTAATCCCTCCAAGGACGCATCCGTACAAACTACAAAGTCCCCAATAGGGTCCATTATCGCAAGTATAGGTGCACTGGTCAACTTCCCCTTAAGACACTGAAAGGTGGTCTCACACTTCTCAGACCACTCAAACCTCTTTCCTTTCCTTTGAAGTGAGGTGATAGGATGCCCTAGCCTCGAAAAGTCCTGCACAAAGCACTTGTAATAACCCGCTAGCCCCATGAAGCTACATATCTCGGCCACATTTGTGGGTGCAGGCCAATCTAAGATCACTTGGATCTTTGCAGGATCCACTGAAATACCCTCTCCAGAGATCACATGACTAAGGTATTGAACCTCAGTCCTAAAGAATTCACACTTCGACAAGTAAGCATACAGCTGATTATCTCGCAAACACTGCAATACCTGTCGCAAGTGCTCCTCATGTTCCTCCATTGTTCTAGAATATACCAAAATATCATCTAGGAACACAAGAACAAACTTGTCAAGGTATGTATGAAATACCCCATTCATAAGACTCATGAACACTGAGGGTGCATTCGTCAAACCAAATGGCACAACTATGAACTCATAGTGACCATACTGCATTCGTAACGCGGTCTTATGAATATCTGACTCAAAAATTTGAAGCTGATGATATCCTGACTTGAAATCAATCTTCAAAAAGATGGTAGCACCCTTCATCTGATAAAATAGATCGTCAATCCTAGGAAGAGGATACTAATTTCTGATGGTCACTTTGTTCAACTATCGGTAATCAATACATAACCGAAGTGAACCATCCTTCTTCTTTACAAAGATGACAGGTTCTCCCCATGGAGAAATACTAGGGTGAATAAAACCCTTCTCTAGCAATTCCTCAAGCTGCAACCGAAGCTCTTTCAGCTCCTGGGTAGTCATATGATAGGGAGCTCACGAAATGGGCTCTGATCCAGGTACCAAGTCTATCTTGAAGTCAATGTCCATCTGAGGAGGCATCCCTGGAATCTCGTTTGGAAAGACATCGAAAAACTCCTGAAGGATGGGGTGACTATCAAGAGAAACCTTCTCTTCTCCACCTCCTAGATCCAAATCATCCACTGTAATAATGAACAATTGGCAACCCCGCCGCATACACCTTCTCAACTGCATAGCTGAGATTATCCTCAAGGAGATTGGCCTCTGAACCCCCACTACCTCTATCTCTCTACCAGATGTCCCAATGCATCTAATTGACTTATGTCGACAATCAATAACTGCACTATGAGCCTCTAGCCAATCCATTCCTATGACAACGTCATAAGAACCCAATGGAATAACATGAAGGTCCAAGGTAGTTTGGAGAGGTCCAACCTCTAATCTACACTCTAGCACAAGGGAAAGGGATGCAACTTTTGCACCCAAAGCTAACTCTACCTACCACCTATCGACTTGCTTTACTGCATCCAGTCTATATCACGCCACGACTGATGAAGAAACAAAGGAATCAGATGCTCCAGAATCAAATAGAATAGAAATGGGGTTACCCCCAACATACCATAGGCCTCAACCACTGTACCCTAGTGCTCTGCCTATCAGTTGTCAACCACTGTGAATACTCGATGCCCACAGCCTACATCTCCTACAGTCAGCTCTGACGCCGCTGGCCCCTGAGAATAAACCGATGCGCCCTTATTGGGACACATCCTCGCTATGTGACCCTGTTGGCCACATGCAAAACATCCAGTGCCTCTACCAAAGCCCCTGCCTGTAGGTGGTGCACTAGACTGCTGTGCACTACCCCTGAAAGAAGAATGAGAACTCTGCGCTGGCTGCTCAGAGTTGAAGCGTCTCATGAGCCTCCAACTCCTGTCCCCCTACCTCTACTGGAAACCCTTCTGTTTCCCCTGGGAACCCTGCTACTGCTGCTGACCACCCTGAGATGGACCCTGGTGAGCTCTAAAAGGTGCACCTCCCTAAGGCTGACCCCCTCGAACACTAGTCCCAGCTGGTGAACCACTGCCCACCTGCACTCCTACATGACCACCTAAGGCCATCGCCAGGTTCTCCTCAATGAGCCTGGCCTTGTCGACCACCACCTCCATGGTCCTAGGTTCAAAAACCCGCACTCCACCACTGATACGGGCATTTAAGCCCCTGAGAAAATGTTGTACCAACATGCCTTCATCATCACCTATGCCTGCATACTATTTGAGCTCATAGAAATGACACTCATACATCTCTACTGACATAGTCATCTGTCAAAGGGTGTGGAACTCATCCCCTCGACACCACCTCCAATGCTCAGAAAGGAACCTAGCCCGAAACCACTCTAGGAACAACTCCCAAGAAACTGTACCAATGTCCAGATGGAGCTTCTGCTCCTCTAATCTCCACCAAGTGGAGGGAAATCCCCTTAGGTGCATGATAGTGCACCTAGCTCAAGTGTTGCTCCCATATCGGTGCATAGAAAAACACCTAGTCAAGTTAATGAGCCATATCTCTGCCTCCAAACCACTGCCTGATCCATCAAAAGTGGGTGGTCATGCTCTAAGCAAATCCATCATATGGGTTGCTACCTCTGAATTAGAGTGAACTAGTACCTCTCTCTCTCTAACCACCACTGGCTCCACCTCCTGCCTAGGCCCAAGGTGGGCAAGGGTCTCCTCTAACAGCTGACGCAACTGAGCGTCTTTGATCCTGGGTGGATCCAGATTCTGATTACCATCTCCCTGAATATTTTGAGAAGCCTGTTGCTCCTCATGGTCAGAAACAAGTGGAACATGTGGAGGTGGGTCTTGTTGTTCCTCAATGCGATCGCCTAAACGGCCACATCTACGACCCCCTCCTCTTCCATGCCTGGGAGGCATTATCCTATACAGACACAAAAAGGCATTAAGCACAACACACAAATAAAATCCACACACCTAAAAGCTTAATGGGCTCATCATAATCCCAGAGTACCCAGTGTTTAAACCTAGGCTCTGATACCATGTGTAATGCCCCGCCACGCAACCTTAGGGGAACTTACAAACTACCACAATTTCACTACAATTTTTTTTTTAAAACAAAACAAATACATGCATGACAACAACACAAAGCCAACAATCCCCTAAGGTCATGAGACAAAGATTAACTAATTTGCAATTTAAAACAACATGCATGAAATGAAACATAACAACATTCACTTAATCTAAGTAAAGTACATACATTCCATACATGAGATTTCCATTAAGACCATGAGATCCTTCTTGGTTACTAAGGACAAAAGTTATATTATTACAATTACATCTCTCATTCCTAGAATAAGGTAAATCAATGACATGATTGTTTATTACAATTTCCACCTCGATGAAAGTGAGGGGTAAATAAAATACAAGCACTAGCATAAATGAAACCAAGGTAGCAACTGGAATCCCACGAGCTCTCCAACATGAAAGTCTCGTCCACATAATAAAATGCCAACACAACGGAGTATGGTGCATGTTCCACCCAACCATGTGATACCCAAAGGCTCACCCCCCATGCTAGGAGATAGTAACAAGGATTTCAGGGCATGACCAACAACCTCTATACATAGACAACATCACTGAACAGGGAAAGGATACGAATATGACATCACATGACATAAAGGTAACAATGCTTTCAGATTCTAAATACATGAACACATCACGAATACAAACATAATGCTATCTTAAGAGAAGTGTCATCGCAATGATGCATGGGATATCCTGGCAAGTCTTCCTAGGTCCCGGCCCCCATCTCGGGATATCCTGGTAACCTCTAACGACCCCCGGCCCCACATGCGAACCAATGCGGAATTAGTTATCTTTCGAAGGGACAAGATAACGATCTTTCCATTTCAGGCCTTCTCGTCTCATCCCAAGTCTATACAAGCACTTTCATCCATGAGCGAGGCTAAATTAATCTTTTTAAAAGTTGGTACCACCTATGCTAATTGATTGGTTTAAGTTTTCACTAAATTAACCAACTTACATTGAGATCTCCTGGCACCACTTTGTGTGTCGGCCCTCAATGCAAGCCACTTCTCTAAGACAACACGTGGAACTATGCCACCCCCAAAGAGTACTCAAGTGCAACCTAGGGATAATGAATCCCTAAACAAGACATGAAGTCAACCTATCCCGTCCAAGATAACTGGGTTTAACTGGACACATTGCATGCACTACCCAAGGTAAACTAGGGTTGATCAATATAACAACAACTCAAGCCACATAAAATAAAGTCCTATCTGGCAGACTTACATAACACTGACTAGATTGTCCCACACCAAGAAGAAGAATCATAAGTAATATAAAGCAAACTACTTTAGGATTTCTTAAATCTGATTCACTCAATGCCTTGGTGTATTACTCAAATTAATTAAAATAAATTCTGGTACAATTACATGAGTGATCTAATGTATTGCAATTATTTCCATAATCTACACTTGATCATTAAATCATAATGCAAAATTCTCATAATGATAATAACTCCATATACATTGCCAAGAATAACTTGATGATAATACACAATTATCATTTTAAAAAGAAAGAAAGCATATATATAAATTGCATATACTCGACGTATATATAATACTACGCATTATATATATAATTAACACTTAACTTTTTACTTTAATATTAAAATATTATGAAATAAACCATATTGCATTATTTCATTATTTAAAATATAATAAAAATATATTTCAATATATATAAAATATATATATATATATAAAATCATATATATATAGAACTCATATATATTAAATATATTAATTATATATTTAAATAATAAATAGTTATTATTTTAAAAAAAAACATTGGAATTCTGGATATTTATAGATATATATTAAATATGATATATATTATATTTAATATAATAT